>VZTB01009283.1:849387-903410 GCA_013397245.1 Thryothorus ludovicianus
CCCGCCCGGGCACCGCGGGGACCGGCCCCGGCCCCAGAGCTGGCCCCGTGTCTCCGGGGGGCGAGGAGGAGGAGAGTTGTCCTCCTCCTTCCCGCCTGGGCACAGGGGGACAAAGAACGCTCCAGTGCGGTCGCCTGGCCGCTGAGGGCAGGCTTTTTCCGTCCCCAGGTGAAAGGACACTGAGGTTTTTAGATGCTCCCTGCAGCCTTACAGTTCCAGAAGTTCCCTGGGCTCGTCTCTCTGCAGCTGGTGGGGCATAGATGTGTTTTCAGACCTCATGAAAGCTCATCAGCCATATCCACTGGTTTTGTGCTCCTGCAGGCACTATGCTTTTATACACCGGGGTAAAGTCTGTATTTTTTCCTTTCCATTATTTTTTTTTCTTTTTTAACATCTCAAGCAATTGAGAGAGTGCTGAACAAACTGAAACTCCCCACAGAATGACGCTTTTGGACGTGTTAGGTCTGTGTACTAGGTCTGCCTCAGACGGGGTGGTGGTCAGCAGCAAGCCTAGCCCTTCCCTGAGAGTAACCTCATTCTGCACTGAAATCGTGGCTGTGTATTGCCCGTGTGCCTCAGCTGGCTTTAACGTAGTTTGTTCGTGCTCTGAGAGCCGCAGCAACCCACCACAGCCCATTTTGGTGAAGCCACTGAAATATTTACCCAGTTTCTACTGCATCCAGCCCCATGCTGCGCTGTCTGCAATGCTATCTGTTAGCCGAGTTAGCTCATTTGAAACTAGCTTGACTGTGCCCACACAGGAGTGACTGCAATGTCAATGAATCGAAGTATAATCGGTGGGTGTAATTGAAAGGAAGGGGGAACTGAAAGAAAGAGCAAACATATGATTGCAGATGCCAGCTATGCGCCCTAATGCTGCCTGGTGCTGACAGTCTCTCTCTCTATGTATTTCTTTTAGCTGCATAGAATATGGTATATGTGTACCGTAACGTATTTTCAACATCGAGACTCTTGGTTGTCCCTCTAATGGAAATGAAACCGCTTGCAATAGCAGCTTGTACACGTATTTTTCATAGCAAGATAATAGAAATTATTTGGGTCCACCTGAAATAAAAAGTTAAATTTATTCAGCGTCTTGCAAAGGAGAATGTGCTGTGCTTAAAGGAGTGCAGGCTGCACCAGGCTTTCAGACTGCACAGGGGCACTGGCTGTGGATACTCTACTGCCCATCACACATTTCCCTCCTGTTCGCCTGTGCAGTGGAGTTAGCAAATTATCATTACGGGAATGGCACTGGCTGCATTAGGGCGCTGGCTGCATTAGGGCATTGGCTCTCTGCTGGCTGCTGGAGCGGAGAAAGTGCTCGCTTAGGTGATTAAACGCTTCCACGTCTGCTGGAGAGTGCTCTGTGTGCTGCGATAGCAGCGGCCAATGCAGCAGAAGTCGTGCTGGGCCTATTCCTGCTGGGATGATACCAGCACAGAGCTGGAAACAATTAACCACTGAAATGAGTATTCTTTGTGAGGCAGTATTATTACAATAATAGCTCCACAAGCTGTTATCTCAATGGAGAACACATTATTTTGCTTTCTACAGCAGGTTGTTTTGCTTTGATCCAGGCTCATTAACTAAGTTTTGAAGCTGAAAAGCCCCACAGTCCATCTGAGGCATCATCTACGTTGTGGGCAGCACTAGGTTTTCTGTGTTTCAGAAAAAAAAGGCAGGAGCATCTTCAGAAAGAAAACAGACATCCCTTTTGTCCAGTCCTTTCCATTGACAGCAACTACTCAACATTTCTTGAATCTGCAGCACCAAAATAACCTGTGAGACTGAACACAGCTGAGGAAGCAGAGCTCGGAGAGATGCAGCAAGTATCCCATCACCTAATCCTGCGTATGACCTCATGCTAATGTGAAATGTGGACTGGGAGGGAGAGTGAGGTGTTATCATTCCATTAGCCTCATACTTGTATTTTTTGTTGTTGTTGACAGTTACAGAGAGCTTGCTGAGTTCTGAGTCAACCTTTGGCACATTACAGGAAAGCACCAAGAGATGTGAAAAGGTACAGGCCTGGTTTAAATCTTGAAAAGTTAAACAGAAAACAAACAAAAAAAAAGATTAGTCAACTGGCCTGACATCAGTGTTAGGCAATCCATTAATTTGAGAAAGACACAAAGGAGGTTCAGTCAGTAAATTATTGAAAAAACAACGGCAAAATTATTGACAGCCAGTGTAGGCAACAGAAAATAAATCTCATGAAACCCAGGTAGATACTAGATTTTATCTTTGATCCAATCCTGAGCTCAGTGTATGTAAATTTATTCAAGAAGAGATGGATTGATCATGGTGTCCTGGTGATCACAGGTAGGCAGGTGGCCTCCCTGGTCTGCTTGGCACCTATCCTGGCAAGGGGCCATGATTCCTGAATTTCTATCAGCCCCAACAGGTCTAGAGGGCTCTGAGACACCGTGGGTGGCTTAGTCCTCAGGATCTGCAGCTTGGTGCCTACTGAGCAGCTGGCTGCTGGCCAGGGCTTGCTTAGAAATCTCTCAGTGACAGCAAAATTGAGTTTCACTGCTCTGAGGGTGTGAATCTGGGCAGGACCTCACAGGGCCAGGCAGGCTCCAGCAGTGAGAGGTGTGGGGGGACACCCTTAAAAGGCCCTTGGGAGCAGCCATCACACTTCATGCAGAGTCTTTTTATGTTTCACTGGACAGTGTTAGAAAGCAAGGAGCTAGAGAACAATGGTTTTATCATTGCCCAGTGGCAATTTGTTGATCTTGGACTTCTTTTGCCACTGTGTGCAGCCCTCCTCAACTGAACATCTTACATCCTGTCCCCCTAAACTGGTAGTGAAAGAGGTTTCTGGACAGCTGAGTGGCACCAGAGCAAGCAGCTGGCCACATGAGAAATGCAGGGGAAGAGTTGTGCCACATGCTTGTCAGCCCTGGAGGTCTCAAATGCCTCTTCTCTGAAGGAATTCTTCAAAGAGGAAAGAACAAAACCAAGCCTTTTCCATCTGAAGAAGGTTCAGCAGTACTTCAGCCCTATGAATGCAATGTTTAAAGATGATATGGAAGTGCTTGAACCTGATGGAGTGGGAGCAGGTACTGGTGAACAATGTCTTTTGGCATAACTGGTGCAAAAAATCAGCCTACAGGCCAATAGATTTTAAAGAATAACTTCTTAGCATGTTAAGATGCTCTTAAAAGAATCTATTAATCTATTTTTACACTTTTTAACATCCCTCATCTACACTGCAGAGGCTCTAAACAAATAAACTGGATTTAATGATGAGAGATAGAAGGAGCTAGAAGATGTTACTCAACAGAAAAAACACAGAGTTTGCCTTCAGTCTTCAGACAGTAATTGCAGTTCCTACCAGCCCACCATGTGATAGCAGTGCCTTTTCCAGCCCTCACACAGCCTTGGGGAGCTTGGCAATCACGCTTTTAGGGCCTGTATTTTCGGATCTGCTGTACTGGGCTCTTAATGGGCAAGGGTTCGAAGAGGCAGCTGATTAACTGCAGTGCCTATATTCTTATTTAAGGGAGCTATTAAAATAATTGTTTTCTTTCTGCAAGGACATCTTCAGTAACACTTGTAACAGATGCCTGAGGGAGAAGACAGGCAGTGTTTTTATGAAGACAAGTAATAACAAGTAGGAGTTAGCAATTTCATGAGCGGTGGAACTTATGAAGTCTGATTATTGGTGGCTCTTTCCTTTTTCAATTCTCTGGTCTTTATTAATAAAACTGAGTCTCCATTAGTCTCTCAGTGGGGTCACAAATCTGGATATCTCTGTTCTACAGGGTCATCAATATTTGTGGCTCTTTTAGAATCTGTATTTTTGAGACATTTTACTTTTATCAAGTTTGCTTGAAACTAGCTCACTCTAATAAAATTCCTGGGGAAGGGATGAGGGGCAGAGTAGCAGAGCACAAAGTCACATGAGTTTTTCCTTAAGAATCCAATGCTATGATGTGAGCTCTTTTTCCTGTAAGGCATTCTATATAGCTGCCAAACTTGTTACAAAAAAAGTGATGTCACCAGTGCTGTGTTGCCAGGTTACGGGTGTCACATCCTACAGAGAAATACAGTCAGAAGGGTGAGCAGAAGTGAGTCATCCTCATACCTTGATTAGGGCTTCACTTGGCTTGGGACTGAGTCTAAAACACAGACCTCTTCCTTCCAGAGGAGACCTCAACCAGTGGCTCACCAGTGCACAGTAGGACAGCTCATCCTAGAGGGAAACAAGAACCCAAGCTAGAGAAGACATTCTCAGCAGAGCGTGGGATGCATTCTCCAGTTTCCATAGACAAAAGGAGGGATTTGATTCTCATGCCCCACATCTGAGGTGACTCAGATACCCTTTGGGTCACAAGGATAGAAAAGAACTAAAAAATCTAGTCCTCCTTTGACTCCAGGTAGATTCATCAAGGCCATGCTTACAGATGCTTGCCTACTCCAGGCCTCCAGTGGTGGCACCTCCTGAACTTCCAGATGAAAAATACAGGATGTGGTGGAGCTGTGACCCAGCTAATGTTTTTCTAGTCCATCAAACCTCCAGTAAAAATGCCCACAAATCACTGCTGTGTAAATCTGGCACGGAGGAGAGTCAGAACTGGTGACTCGTGAGCCAGGTGCCAAAGTTCTCACCGAGGGCAAGCTTACTGAGGTTCCACCCTCAAGCATCAAGTGGATTTTTGTGGAAAAGATACAGGCAATGAGATTTTAGGCACCTTGAGAGCCAAGTAGGAGAAGAGGAAAAATAAATGAATATGCTGGAAAGGGTTGTTCAGTATAGCTTTCAGCACTTCACACAGCATTTTGGTCATCAGCAGTTGGAGTGCCAGCCTCTCAACTGAATAAATTACTATTTTGCATGATTTGTAATTTTATCCTTTCCTTGTAGTTGCTAGGTTACCATAATTAATTTTCTCGTTAACAAATTTTAGAGAAATGTGTAAAAATCCATTTCATGTTTACCTTTTACTTTTCAAAGAGTTTCATGACCATTAGTTAATTCATGCATACAGCTTTTTAACTCAGTGTTTCTGCAGTTACTGTGGCAGCCACTGCAATCCTGCCCAGACAGATATTACTTATATCTTCTGCCGTTTGGGGGGGTGTTTGTTTTTGGGCTTGGTGGGGAGTTTTTTTGTTATAAAAACATAAGAGGTTAGTCTCTACTGCTTGAACAGTTGTGTTTCAGACCCTAAAATTATTCAGATAGTCAAAACCTGGACTCTTAGTTCTCCTCATTTTCTCAGATACAAGGAGGGGTCAGTCAGGTCTCTGTGTGGTTTACTTGTACCATGTTTGCTTCCTGTCTTTCCCCCTTCATGTATAAAATTCTGTTTGCTAAGAAGAAATAAACCATGAAGTAGAGTCAAACTTTCCCCTAGTCCCAAATTCTCAGAGCAGATCTGCAGAGGATAGAGCCCCAGTGTAAAACCAGAGCACTGTTGAGGATCAGGTCATTGGTTTATGAAAAAGAAAATGTTTTGATGAAGACTTTTCACACAAAACATAGCACATTGCCTAAATTAGCAACTCTGCAATGCTCTCCTGAGAAAATCTGTCTCTCACATTTCAAGTCCTGCACCAACAATTAAAATGGTTTAATGGCTTCAACCACTCCCACCAGACTTTGAACTTCTGTGAGGAGCCTCCCTGACAAGCAGCACAAGTTGCCTAGTTATTACAACATCTTCAGTGGAGGCTTGATCCAATTCCCATGAAGACAAAGGAGAATGCCCAGAATGATTCAAAAGGCTGCTCTGTAGATTTAGGCGAGCAGGAGGACCTGCACTGTTGGTGGAATTGACTCATGTGATTCTCCATCTGAGAGCCAGGCTTATTGAAATGAAAGCACAGAGGAGGAAGAACAGCAGGACAGTATAGAGGTCTTCCTCTAGGAACAGGTCCTGTAGGATGGCTGCTTGGAGGAGACAGGTGAGCTCAGGTGAGCAGCATCTGGGGAATGGGCAGCAGAGCATCTGAGCAATGCTGGACCAGTAGAGGACAAGCAAGTCCCTGAGCACCTGGAATTGAACAGCACTGAGCTAATTAAAACCACACTGAAGGACCCATTAAACCTAGCTTTGATCTCTGGAAAGAGATATAAGGATTAAGAGAAAAAGAAGGATTTTAAGTTCTTGGAAGGTAATTAGCTGTTCAAAAAACACCACCATCATGGCTGTACCAAACTTACTTTTTCTTTGATGGGATGACTGACTTGAAGGATAGGGCAGAAACAGCTGATTAATGACAGAGGGTGTGGAAGAGCTTACAAAGCTTGTGGGTGGAGTCAGAAAGCCTGCAAGGACTTGGGTGCATAGGATCAAAATTCAAAACAGTCTACACAGGTCAGAGGGTCATTCCAAAACTGACAAGATGAATTTTGGTAGAGACCTAGGGAGGAGAATTCAACATCACCCATTCAAACTGAGAATACCTGAGCCACAGATGGGGCAGGAAAGGCTCAAAAACATAAATAAGAGTCAGCAGGGTGGCCCATTAAGTAGAGATCAAAGTCTGTTTCTAGCTTATCTCATGAATCCCAACACCATGATTAGGAAGATAGCTATGCATTGACACAGCTGCAGTCAAGAGCAGAGTACTTAGAGCCACTTTGCCAAAGAATTGGTGAATTGCTGCCAGATGTTATACACGTTGCAAAAACCAAAGAGTTCTCCCAAAACAAGCCCCACAGCCCTGAAGTGCTTACTGCTTTAAGGCTAGAACCTAGTCCTTGCTTATACCAAGTAATATGTACTCTAATAATTGGAAACACAGGAATTATGACGTTCTGTTGAACATGAATAAAGCTTGCATAGCCTGGGGTGAGGAGTTTGCTGCCTAAATAAGGGCTTAAAGTATGGAAAATGTTAAAGTATCCTTTTTACTGTGTGTGAAGTTTTGACTGAAGTCCCATCCACAGCTCCAGACCTTATTCTAGCCAAATAACATGTATTTTGGAGAGACTTTTCCAAGGTTTAAAGAAACATGAGGAAAAATAGCTGTTGCCGTGTTACACAAGCTTTTGCATTGTGTCAGAGCATGAGTTCCCCACACTCTGCAGGCCGTTCATTCCTGCTCACCTGGTGTTCTCACCACCATGACTCACCACAAAAACAACATAGCACAAACAGCTGGCTGTCATTTCCATGCAAACATTGTTCTGGGTATTGTGGGATGCCTGTTTTTCCTGTGATGGATTCTCAGACTTTGCTGCGGTTCAGGAATGGCTCCAGCACCTCCTGCTTCAAAAGTAATCTCACCAGGCATCCTGAAATCAGATTTTAAACCTTCTCCCAAGTGTCCCAAAGCATGCAGTTGATTAATTCTGATTTCACACCACATATAGCCATGTCACACACACACACACATTCTTGCCAGCCAGTAAACAAGCCACATTCTTCCTGTGTTAGTCATGGAGCAGGTCTCCTTTAACCTGTGCACTTGCAATTATGGGATGTAGACTGCTCCTCCCATGACTCGGGATGTTCTTGTCACCTGACACTGCAAGGTGCTGGGCATCCCTATCCTGATCCCTATCAAGTGACATCAGGGAATGCTTAAATCAGCATGACTCCTAGGTCAGGACAGAAGGAAGGCAGGACATTCAGTGGTGTCAAACTCAGAGAAATGGTCAGATGAATGACTCACTTAAGTTGACTAAGGCCCATCCCAAAAGTGCCTGTCGCTGACTCTGTATGCACACATGCAAACTGTGGCAATCAAACACCTTTGGGAAGACAACTGCTGCTCCTTCAGTTTATTTACCATATTGCCATCCCAGACTGGATGAGAACTTACTCCGCACTTAGGATTGTCACTTAGGGCTGACTGCATGGTGGTGTTCCGTGGGCTAGTGTCTTGAGCTCCAGAGTGTCAGGTACCTACTTTGGATATGCTGATTCCCTTGGTTTGCCTGGCATCCAGCATTGCCTCGCCACGAGGCTGCCTACACAGAGTTCACCTCTTAGACCATTAAATTAGCCAAGTATGGCTTAGCCTACCCAAGCAAGCAGTTGATGTTACATGCTCTGTTACCTCTATGCTGCATAGGGCTGGGGAGACTGATTTTCACCAAACCAAGTCATCACTCTTACTTATTTTTTTCACCTGGAACTTTTTACATTGCATTTCACTGCTTGTCATTGTTACACCTACTAGCATAGGACAGTAGGGTTTTAGAAAGGCAGCTTAAAAGAGAACCAACAGTGGTCTCCATGTACTTTAGGGAACTCCAATACAGTAATTATCCATCATACCAATCAGAGCTGGCAGATTTCTAATGGATCTGAGCCTGCTGTTTGCACACTGTGCATGAGGATCTGCCATCTGCGCTGCCCTTGTTGAGTCCAACCTCTCCAGTGTGATTATGACTAGCTGGAGAGGGGGGGATTACCTGCTGTGAGAAAGGGCATCAGCACATGGCCTTCACAGGGGCAGCCTCGCATGCTGTGACTTGGCAAGGACACTAAAATGCATTCACATCAATCGATCTCAACACCATCTGGTTCTGAAAGAGCTGATTCTTCCAGAGAAAAACACTTGAGGCTTCTCACCACCTTTGCGATAGGCTGAAAAGAAATGGGGAAGGAGTTTTGCTTTGTCTGTATTCTCTTGCCCTCAATACTTTTAGATAAGGCGACACAAACTTGCAGGTTCCCTTTGGATTGAAGCTAGTCATTGTTTAAGGCACAATGATAACTCTGTATCAAAAGAACAAGTCATGAAAGAAACATTGTTAGAGAAGAAATCCTTCGAATTGGGAAGGCACTGTGTTTCATCCTTCATTAAGGTCTGAATTTCATTTGATTTTGCTGGGCAGAGGCTGTGGCAGGGACAATGTCAGGTGCATTGCCCAGCAGAAGCATTCCACCAACTCATTGCAGTGTCATAAGTCAAAGTGGCTACCAGAGGCAAATTCTCTGCAATGTTTTCAAGTCCTTCAGCAATGGCAGGGACATTATTCCCTTGGATTTCAGGAAGGGTTAGAGATTCCCAGGAGATCAGGCCAGGCGTGGTGCATGAAAACGAAAAGGCAAGACAAGAATTGGCATTAACATAAACAAAATGGGAAAAGAACACAAACAAAAAACCCAACAACGACAAAACCCCCCCAAAAAATCCCCAACCAAAAAAAACCACAAAACCAACCAAACAAAAAAAATCCAAACAGAAAACTCTGTAAAACATCTGGTTATATAAAGGCCAAGACAGGTCTTTTTCACATGATTCAGGAATTTCACAGTGCTTCCTCTAACTCACATTTTTTAATCAAAATGGTCAAAAATATTGCATCATGTCATTTCAAATTTCAGAGCTGGAACATGAAATAGAAAGTCAACTTTAGTCTTGGTTCTAAATGTNTTCCCAACAAAAATTCCTTGATTAGCATAATCTTGCCAGAAGTTTAGGACATTCGTGATGTCAAACAATTGCTCTAAGCTCATTGTTAAAAGCAAACAGAAGCAACCCCCAAACTTTTAAGGATTTATTTTTTTCCAAAACGGTGTGAAAAACCTGTAATATTTGACTGACGTGTGTCGTTAAAGGAACCAGCTGTAAGGGGCTTAATTCTTTATAGTTTGTCACTTTGTATGGTCAGATATTTAATTCTCACATATTTCAATCTCTGGACAAAACACAGAGGCTACCCATAGATAAGATATCCAACACTCTCCCATTTGCCTGTGCCTTCATTTTACAGCTCCTAGACTCATGTGATGTCAAGAGATTAATACTCAAGTCCATTTCATATCGAGGAGCAAATTATCCAAGAGAAACCATTTGCTTTGCTTCCCACATTCTGTGCTACCAACTCACCTTTCTCTTATCATCCACCCTTGATCCTTAGAGCTGTTTATGACCTGGAGCTAGCAGTGGAAGAGGAGCAGCAGCAAAAGTGGAGCTGGATGAGGAAGCATGCGATGGCACAAAGGTTTCTCTAGGCACCCCAGCAAGCTTCCAGTTTTATCTCCTCTTCACAGCTCTGCTCATAAGGCTTTGCCAGCTCACTGTTGCAGCATTTTTGCTCTCCCTGGCAAAAAAGAGACTCCTGCCTATGCCTCTGAAACATTAAAGCTGTGTTAAGATTCAAATTCAGTCCTTGGATTGCTGAGATGGAGGAGAGTCCCTCATGCCTGGATGCAAGAGAAGAAAATCCATTACTGCTAACCATGGCCTGGCTATTAAGAGTAGAATAAAAAGAACTAATTTTAATAACATTAAACTCTTGAAATGTATTAAATTTCAGCAGAAAATTTTGAGTGATCTTTCCCCTGCAAATAGGCCCATGACACTGGTGCAGCCTAATGGCAGGGGTCCAGAGAACCTGAGGAATCACCATCCTTGGAGATATTTGAAACACAGCTCTATGTGATCCCAAGTAACTTTGACCAGCAGGTCAGACTCAATGATCTCTCTTTCGACATGAATTACTCTGCAGCTTTGTAGAAAATGGTGGTCTTGGACTTGCTGCTCTGATAAATAGGAGCTGGGGGAGGATTTGGTAAGCTGTGGAGAGCACATATATTGAGAGAGAGAGAATAGGGAATAGAGGAGGGATTGTATGACATTGATAGTTCCATATCCCTTCTTTGCAGATCCATGGGGATGACCATCCCATTTTAAACTATAAAGTAGCTTACAGCTGTATGCTTTGCAGTTAAAAAGAAACAAGCAAAAAATCCTCATTAATCTGCTCTCAAATAATTAAGATTTGTTTCTGATTCTGCAGGGATGGATAAAGTGGTTTGTTAATACTTTAAGAATAATATCCACAAATTCTGGACCAAAGCTCTGTTGAAATGGTCCAGCAGAGATACTCCCTAGTCAAAGGAGTCATCTTCTCTGGGAGGAGAGGCACCTTCTCTGGGAAAGGAGAAACAATGCAGCTTGCAACTAGCAATGTCACAGAGCTCTTAGTCTGCTGTCACTCTGCATGTTATACAGGGTTAATTTAAAGGGAGAAAAAAACCTGCAGGGCTTCCTTAGCCTAACAGAGGGAAGTTCAATTGCTTCAGAACAATGGAAGCAAAGAAAACTCAAAGGAATTATTCATCTTGTAAATGGAATTTGATTTTCTAATGCAAGGAGCAGGCTTTGATTACAGCAAATTGAAACAATAGAACATTTCCTTACTAAAAAGTTGGAGGACTTTTTGTTGCTCTGATTATTATGTCAAAGTAATGCTTAGAAGCCCTAGCAATTATAGGAAGGTTTAACTTCAGGCAGCTACTTTGTAAAAGTTACCATAATTGACAACGGGAATGATTTCCTGTAACTTACTTCTCTTAAGGACCAAACACAAATACCATGATGTGTGCTGTACTGCACTGGGACAGAAAGGGACAGATACCTCTGCATTGGGACAGAAACACTTTCTTCATTGGAGAGCATGGCCCAGAAGAGAAGCAACAGAAAAGGATCTCCATCTGCCGCAGCAAATGGGAACTCCCATCCCTCAGAAGAAAGATATCAAACACATAAGTCACATTATAGTTCTGCCCAGTACTGCATGAAACAGTCCTTGCTAGCTCATGGTCATTATATTTGTTAGTATCTAAAAAAAGTAATTTTGATTATTTTATTGTATTTATTGTGACTATTTGCATTACTAGGATAGCCCAGGGCTCACTGCGTATGATACTATATGATGTGGTGGTGATATGATATGATGATATGATATAACACTCTGGTCAGGTTTTCAGGTTTAAAATGTTTATTTTAGAGTTTATTCCATTGCCACACTCCTGTCATGTGCTGAGGCCACATGTACTGTTCCTGGCATCACTTTTGGAAACAGAGGTTCCAAAACTTGAGTAAACTGAAGGAAAAGAAGAAACTCCCACACTACTGTGAGACTGTCTGAGTATGACAAAAATGCGTGCTATATTTCTTAGAGGCTGCAGTCACATTAGAGCCTAATTACATTAACATTTAATGCTTAAAAATGTCAGGAAAGGACTAGGGGGAGGGAAAATAAATCAGAACTCAGAGACAGAGATGGATGAGATGCACACAAGTTTAAATGTTGGATTTGGATTCCCAATGAGGAACCATTACCATTATTTTTGCCTCATGCCAAACTGTAAACAAAAATTTAGTGTGTTTAATCTTAAGATGCCCCACCTCCAGCTTGCAAAGCTAGTTGAAGCTAATCAAATTGAACTACCACTTCAAAATTATTTTGTTCCCTGAAATGTTGTTTCATAATGAAAACTGTGATGGGGATAAAACAGATCATGCTCTTCTGAGGTCTCAGGGCTATCAGCCACGCTCCATTTAACCTTAGCAGTCATCTGAGCAGGAACTTCAATCTTTTTGCAGGGAGTAGATGCGCTCAGAGCTGACTTGGCAACTGATGCTGTGCCTGCATAAGGAGTGAGTCTAGAGAGCTGCTACTTGTGCTCAGCACCTTGTTTCTTGAGCCAGGTAGCTCAGAACCTTGTGCCTTCAGGAGACTGTGGCCTGTCAGATTGAGGGGAGACTAAACATACAGTCAGTGTATCCAGCTGAGAGAATACAGAAACTGTACACAGGGACAGTCCCTGCTAATCGAAGAAGTTCCATGCTGTCATTCTTTTAATCATGAGATTTCTCCTATCAACAGCTGTACAGAAGACTGATCCTGGTTATCTACTTCATAAAGGCCAGACAGAGTAGTTTTCAAGCTCTTACTGAGGAATAACTTGGGGTGTTATTTCTTTTTTTTTAAATTATCTTCCCCTAAAATATTAGTGAGGAGTCCTACAAAGTATAAGTTGTGCAGTCCTAGAAAGTCCAGTAAAAGCATGTACTTTTGTGTTGTTTGCTGAATGATACTCCAGTGGGATCACTTTGCCAAGAACTTGGGATTTCATAGCAAAGTGAAATTACACATTAGAAGAGAATGCTCATAAAATATGTTCATTTTTAATGAAGACATTAAAAAAAAAGCACTCAGAGCTTTGACTCCTCACTTCTGTGCCCAGCCTACTGCCACTGAATGATCCCAAGGCTGGGAACCCTGAGGAAGAGAAATGCCTCAATGTTTCTCTGTTAGTGAGATTTAAGGATTTTGATCTCTTCATTTAAGAAATTATTTTACAGTAATGAATAATAATGAAAGTAAAGCACCTGAAAGATTTGAGCATAAATGTTTTTGAGTGGGGCCAAGGACTGTATGGATCACAAGTCTATTCACCATACATAAAACCCTAAAAAGGTTCTCTGACTGTGGCAACCAGGTCAGTGGCCAGAGGTCTGAGGCAAATGAAGCAATGGATCATGAATCTCTGAATATAGCCAGAAGGGCTGTAGAGCATCACACAAAGCATTTAATCTCTCCTCTCTTCTAACAGCAGGGTTCAGACACAATATGTGGGTGTCCCATATATCCAGGGTAGGACAAGGCAGGGAGAAACCCTTTGGAAAACTACCAGTTAAGCTATTTTCCTGGAGATCTCTGATGATCCCAAGTCACATTAACAAACAGCTCAGAGGCACTTGCTCTGTGTGATCCAAATGAAGCAGGTCTGAAAAATAAAAAACTAAGCATGGGATTGGAAATCATTTGCTGAGGTCCTTTCCTCAATCTTTGTAATCTAAGTGCTTCAAAACTTCACAGATCTTTCCTCATTGTACCTTTGTTATAATGGAAGTGCCATTAAGCTCCTTTTACAACTGAAAACTAGGGAATAAAATAATATGCCTGGAGTCTCAGAGCTTGATCCCAGGCCTGTCCCAGGCTTTTCCCTTGCCCCTGGAACATATGTTACATACAGACAATCCTGTGAAGTCAAGCTGGGCAGGATAGAAAATTGGAACAGCAATTTGTTTTGAGAAACACCATTCAGGCACTGCATTTATCCTGCATGAGTCAAAGCAGATATTTTCTTCATTCAGTGTCCTCTCCTGCCAGCTCACCAATTTTTCAAGACAATATCCATAGAAAGGTATTTTTATATGCACATGAAAATTAAATATCACTATACCATAATGGCTTGTGGCATGGACATAGATTGCATTTGAATCCTTGCTTATGATTTTATTTCTGGGCTGTGAAATCTTGTCCACCTGACTCTTAGATTAATATATTAACAAGATAAAATCATATATCACAAGGTTTCTTAGATAAAAAGCTTAGCTATGCAAGAACTTCTTTTTATCCCTTTTATCCTTTGCTATGTCAGAATGAATTGTAGCATCTAACTTCAGCTAAATCCCCTATTCAATACTTAACGCTCAACAGATAGGATAAAATTTATTTTATTTTGGAGTTTAACCTTTGGTGAGGTGACATGCAACAGAATGGAGCACAGACACTGCAGAACAGTTTCCCACAGTGTGACAAATTACAGAGTACAAAGGAGTAATGTAGAGGCAATTGAAAATGGAATATTTTGAAAAAAATATTGAAAATACCCCTGAAAGCTGATATACTGCAAACCCATGATTAAATATCCAAGATGAGTCTTCAGCTGTGTTTGTGCTCATGTCTAACCATACTGCAGAACGTGAGGGGAAGAAGTCCAAACAAGGAGAACTTTCGTGTGGTTCTGTGGCAGTGGTTATTTTTCTGTACAACAAAAAGCATCACCCTATACACCACCCTTCTCTTCCTGTGCCGTTGATCATGAAGTCATTCAACATCATGCAGTATAGCTGAGTAAACTGGAAGATCTTGCCTGTGCTGAGACCTCCCTCTCCCTGGAATGAGGTTTCCCATCAGCTGCTCATCTTGCAGTGTGTGCATAACCCCGCTGGCTTTACTGCCTAATGGTCCTGTGTGCGTGTTTGTGTTTCTTTGGCTGGAAGAGGGCCTCTTCAGATGTCCCTCTTTGACTGAGGGACAGATGTTTGACTGGCTTCTAAGAGGCTGCTCGACCTCAGCAACATGACCTGCAGACTTAGGAGCTGGGATTGTCAGCAGTGTCCTTTAAGCCAAGCAATGCATTCAGCAGTTGGCCCTGTCCTCTGGAAAAGAGGCTCTATGCTGCTGCTACAAAAGGCAACGGGAGCAGGAGGACATGGATAGAAATATATAAATTAAAATTTTAAAATGGTCATGATAATAGAGCAGGAAAAATGTTATATCTCCCCCTAGCTTAGACTGCAGAGTGGAAAAAACATTTGGCAAAGTCCATTTCAAAACCATGCTAAGACAGAGTTAAGATTGGCCTAACTCCGAGTTTCATATCTGTTACCAAGGCATTGTATAGTCTTAATTGTTACAGCAACTAAGTTATCACACCAAGGCACTGAAATTAGTCACACAACAGAACACTGCAATTCACACTGTCAAAGCTATTTTTATTCACTAGGAGCTGTTTTTATAGACTGACATAATTGGACAACAGGTATGTCAAGCCTTTACTGTGATCTTATCTTCACCGAGCGAGAGATTTTGTTGTAGGAGAGGTTGAAACAGGGCTCTGACAAACAACCATGGGCACAGAGGAGGCCTACCTCACCCATGGAAACCAAGGAGCCATATTTTTCTTTCTCTGAAGCTAACAGCAGTCCCACCAGAGTTACCTTATTGTAAGAAAAGAACAGTAGTGATGTTTCGTGCTGGATATTTCCAGAAAAACAGTTATAAACAAAAGACCTGAGCAATAGGGAAGAAGAAAGAGGAGAAGAAAAAAAAAAGAAGAGGAAAAAAAAAGAAGTATTTTTTATCTAAACATTCACCTTTCTGCAAGCTCTTGACCTAAGGAAGCTGACTTTTATTTCCACATTCACCTTCGAAAACCACCTGCAGACCTGACCATACACAGCCACAGGTCTTCAGAGCCTGTCGTGTCAGCACAACTGGATTTGTTCATTCCTTTACCACATGTATGAGGTTGTCCAGAGAAGTTGTGGATGCCCCAACCCTGGCACTGTTCAAGGCCAGATTGGATGGAATTTTGAGCAACCTGGTCTAGTGAAAGGTGTCCCTGCCCTTTGCAGGGGATTGTAATTAGATGATCTTTTAGGTCCCTTTCCAACCCAAACCATTCTCTGATTCTATGTTAGCCCACACAACTCATCTTAACTGAACCAAGCAATACCCTAAAAGAGCAAGAATTTGTCTGTACTTCATCATTATTAGCATGCTTAAATAGTTACTTTCTCGCAGTGCTTCCCAGCTTGCAGACAGACTGACTTCTTGCATTGGCCTCATCATGGAAATTGTTAAGATTTATCCTCGTTTCCCTCAATGAACAATTCTAGCAGGGAAATTAGGCAAGAGCTGTGCAGCCACACAATGCTACAAACACTGCTGCTTGGCACAATAGACTGTGCCTCAGCAAAACAGCACCTACATGGGCAAAAACTGACCAAAATGAAATTAAATATTTACTACCCCCTGATTTCAGCCTGGTCTGAAAAGCAGCAAAGGAAGCCTTTGCAAACCATTCCCAGCTTTGCCCTGAGAGACTCTGCTCAAAAGCAGCTGGCAGCTGTGGCTTAAAACCCACATTGATCAGAGCTGACCTGGGCTCAGTTAGAAAACCTGATGCTTAAAAAAGGCAGTAAGCAGCTTCATCCCATGTCATTGGGAGATGTTTTCACCGTAGAGTGCTAATGAGCTGGCACAGCTTTGGCTTTTAGTGGGAGCTCCTCATCTTCCTGAGATTGCCTGACAAACTTCCCCAGGCACAGGCTACTTCTTTGTCATCCTTCCTGCGGTGTTTAGCCCTGGCTAGGAATAACAAAGGCTGCTATAACATGAATAAGGAAAAAAAAAAAACTCCCACTGTGCTGCTGACACCGGGAGAGCTCACTGCCATGTGGCGAACAAGGCGATAATAATTCCACCAGCCCTGATGGGGAATCACCGAAATGTCAAGGCTGATAGCTGCCCTTTCCCTTCTGACATAATCATTAGCCCCTGGGAAGGAAATAAATTACTGAGCCACTTAGCACCTCATTAGGAGTTAAAACTATATATTCAGCATCTCGAAGTCAAGTTTTAAAGCAGCTGGGGTGTTTAACAGCCAGCTGTGAAATTAGCTCTGATAGTATACAGCACTGTTTCTTTAAGGGAAGCTTTTCCTTTAAATGTCTCCAAATCCCAGGGAAATAATTTTTTCCATTCTCCCTGCTTAGCTGCACTGGTTTGGGATGTATAGTCTCTCTGTATTTATAAATAACTCACTTTGTTTACCAGTTATCTTAAGTATTTTCAGGGAAGGAAGAAAACTAGGAATATTGCAATTGCCTGTCTGCCCTCATTAACCCAGTAATTATTGCACTGAAATTCAATTATTTCTTGTACTCAGTTCCAGATAAGAAGACTGCAAAGGCAATAATAGCTTAAGAAGTTTCCTCTTCTGTTTTTTTTTCTTTTTTTTTTGCTTTGTTCTCTAAGGCTGTTCTTCCCTGCCTCTGCATCATTCCGCCCTCCTTGTTATGATATACAGGGGGCTTGCTGCTGTGCATTGAATCAGAGCTAAAAATAATTATCTTCCTTTCCTTTTGTAGCTTTAGATCGTTTTAAACCTAGATCAGGTGGCATTTGCATGGTGCATACATTCTGAAAGCTAAATAAATTCTATCTTATTTTGTCCAAGTTAATAAAATTGGTGAACATGTTGTGACCTATTACTGGAAACTGATGCTTTTGTACCCAAATCTATGATGACTCAAGACTGTGTTAAAGCAAATGTTTTGAACTATAAACCAGCTTTGGATGCTCTTTGCTGTAGCAATGGAAGTAGGAGGCCCCATGTATGGAACTCCTCCTATCAGAAATATGAATGGTGCAAAATATTCATGTAAGGCTGGAGTTTCTAGATGGGACCTGGTTCCTTCTGCCTGGGGTAAAAATTAACTGTCAATCTGGCTGCTCAGTGAAGCTGCAGAGTTCAGCCTAAAGGCTGAACATCACCTGTCATCTTCATGGGTTTGTTGTGACCAGAGGTGCAACCACAGTGGCACCTCTGAGGGTGAGGGCATAGAGCTCTTCCTCACTGTGGTTTCACTGCAGTGTCTCATCTTCCCTCTCCTGTAACCCCAAGGCTTCGGCTTGGTTATGAAAACACAGTTGTCATCCACCACAGGGTGTTTTCCTGTCACCCACAGCACTCCCTGGCTCAAGAGGGTGTCATTTGTTCACATGCAAGGCGGATCATATCCAAAGATTGTCACTGTTCATTTGTTAAGGGGTAACAGATCCAAGAATAGATTAGAATTAAAGAAAAGTGACTCTATCCTACTAGAAAGGGGAGTGGGATGTGGTGTATAAAAATACAGCTCCTCCTTTTTAAAAAAGCAAGCTTCAGGCTCAACCTGGTTGATATAATTTCTTCAGTCAGTGTATATTGGACCAAACTGGTTTAGAATTCTATCTTGAGCCCAGCTGTAAAGCAAAAATGATTAATCCTTCCACTGCTTGACCTAGAACTGCATTTCAGAACTTAAGAGCTTTCCTTACTTAGGGAAGAGTGGTACGTTCCTCCTCCTGACACACGCACTCCCACATAGCTCATCAGAACAACTGTGTGGAGCTGCTGCTCCAGAATCCTGCTTTTTAAACTGACTGGCAGCCACCATCCTTTCTCTGTTTGGCATTCAGGTCTGTGTCACTTAGGCTGGGCAAGCTCCAGTGACATCTGTGTGTGCCTGATCCCACCGCAACAGCCAGGTGCTGACACTGGATCTGTGAAGGGACATGCATCAGATCAGATGGAGCATCAGGCTCCACAGATCAGCTCCCAAATGGGGACAACAGCCCTGGTTTCACCCAGAGGAGCTGCATGTAATGTCTATGCATTTATCTTGTTCATAAGTAGGCCTCTTCTCAAGGAAGCCAGGATGTTTTGGGATCTGCATTAGAAGGGAGAACTTCCTACCTGATGCCACTGACGTCTCTCAGATGGGAACAATCTGCATTTGGATGGCCCTTCAGGGTGTTTTGATCAGCCAGATGTCTATTGCCTTACCTCTTGTGAGCACTCCAGATCCAAATGGGTGAAGAAAGAGGAAAAAAATGAAGAAAAAGATCTTTAAAATTGCCAAAAATGAGCCTGGGAGAACTCTCCAGCTCCCAACAGAGATTAAGAACTGGTTTATAACAACTGTTCTCAAAGCCAGAATTCCATTAGTCTCCCTCTCCACAGCGGCTTTTCTGGGGGATTGAGTCCCACCACAGTTAAAATGGATAACCATATCCTTGCAGTGTTACCTGCCCCAGCAAGAGAGAATGGGGGAAGCATAACCCAGGAGAGGAAGAGGGTGTGGTGGATTCTGCTGAGCTTGGTTTAAATCAGGCTGAGTCATCAGGTAGGATGACCAAAAGTGGATGGAAATAGCCCCTTTAGAAAGTTTTTGGAAACTACTATGGTCTTCTGAGACAGCCTCAGGCCTATCTCTGTGTCTGAATCCAACATCAAGGTCTGTTTCAACCAGTGCACATCTTCGGGTGCAATGTGAAGTTCTCCTCAGTGCTATTTTTTTTCTAAAGGGACGCTCAGGATCATGTAGCATACTAATAAATATCCTTTGACGTCATGCTTCCAGAAGGTTTTAACACCCAACATCAGGAATGGGAATGGCTTATCTTGCAAAGAAGCAAGAGGGACAGACTCCTGCTGCTGCCCTTAGGGCAGGGAGGAATTCACTCAGCTCCTTGCCTTCAGTCCTGCCTTGGCAACAGTGAAGGAAATTATTCTTCATGTTCTGAAACTGCAAATATTGACTTACTTTGCAGATTTCCCTTCATGCTTGACAGCAAGCACCAAGACCCAGTGTGAAAATGAGAAACCAGCTCCAGTGGCAGCAGCCTGAGCCTTTGAAGTGGCATGAACTGCTTTTCCCAGCAAGTCACTGGTGAATTTCTAAATGACCTTGGCATGCAGCAGTGTGATAACCTTTAAGACCCAGCTGACTAATTTGCTACAGGGATGTCATTTCCATATTTCCTGCAAGGAAATCAGAGAAGTCCAACACCACAGTCTTCCCAGAGATGGGATGGCCAAACTGGACTCCTGATGATTTTCCTGTGCATGGAGTGTCTCCATTTAATACACCCCCAGCTCCCTAATGAATCCTGCAAGCATATCTGTAGCATTTGCAGTACATCCAACAATGCTGTAGAGCAGTGGGATTATTCTGTAGGGATGGCTGAAATGCTCTGACCTAATTTCAGATCTCCCCAGGTATTATGGTTTGGAAAGTTTGTCTTGGATTCATGCATTTCTAGGAGTGGAATAAAAAAAATAAATGGGAAGTAAATAATGCAGGGGGGTAATGGTAGTCAGTCTATGAAGCCAAAAATATAAAAAATTATTATGAAATTAGAAGCTGAGATGGGAAAGAGAAACAGTTTAGTAAGTCCCCAGCAGCTTGTGTCTTGTAGAAAATATATTGGCTCTCAGAAGGAAGAGAGAAGATTACTTCATCCCTGGATCATCATCTGTTTCCTAGCTAGAGCATGCTTTCAATCTAGCTTAATGGATCACCCTAGAAACACTATTGTAACATTTTGAAAGGTAGGTAGATTTGCAAACCTCTTCAAAAATCATACTGAGCAGTTTGGAAAGCTGTGTCCCTCAATATCTACTTTCAGTACCAGAATTTTGGGAAACCACAGCAAATGACACTGTTCTGTCAGCATAGAAGACTCACTCCTTTTTTTTCTTTTTATTAAAGTTACTTTTTAGAGTGCTCCTGAGACTATTGCTCACCAATATCTGCATTCCTGGGCCAGCTTGCTTCCTCATGGTGTGCTGACCCATGGCAGTGCTGGCTGCCTACCTGCTCTGAAGTCACATGCACTTTCTGGGCAGTTCTTCACCCCGACTAGGGAATGCAAAACTCAGGCAGACAGCCTGAGTTTTGGGAAGCTGAAACATCTTGCTTAAGGATATTCAGCTGGTCAGAGTCAGAAGTGGAAGTCAAATCCCAGGCTTTTCAGAACAGGTCAGTGTTCTCTGCTCTGAAATGGAACTTGATTCAGGAGAGCCAGCTGTACTCATCCCTCTGCTTGGGAATGTTCAGCAGCACAGCCCTTCCCATCTCACACCAATCCTAGGGACACACAGGATGGAGAGAGATCCTAGACCTCCCAATCTCTCTTCTGATGAGTCCCTGGCACAAAACCCTTCTTATTTACCAAGAAACCAAAAATGCTATTTTATGTTCCTGGATAGCAGGAAATGAGCATGCTGCCAAAATCACGGGTACAGGACAGCACCATCCCAGGAGGCAGTCAGCTCCTGTCAGGGGAAGTGCTCTGCAGACACACAGGGATGCACTGCCCAGAATCACATGATGGCTTTTGGCAAGGGTACCAATGGTGTGCTTTCCAAAGTGGTTTCCCAAAGTTCCTCCTCTGAGGAGTGAGCTGAGAAAAACCCCTCTCATTCTGTTCAAAGACATCCATTAAATTCCCATTTATAAATGTCTTTGGATGTAATTCAGCATTAACTGTAAACACGGATTCCTGACTATGTGAATATTTTATTATTTCGATTAGTCATCTATATTTTTAGAAGCAGAGGGCATAAAAGATTGAAGTAATTTTGCTTCAGTTCTTTCATGCCAGAGATCTTTTCCTCCAAAATGTATTTTGTTAGAGCCTTGTGTTTCTGACGAAAGAAATTGAAGTTAAGAGGGAGATCTGTGCTCCAACACTTGCCTGAAATATGAGTTTACTTGAGCAGATAGCAGTGTGTAAAGTTTCATTTAGGCAGGTAGGAAATTCTCCTCTCCCAGGTCTCTTCCCAGCACTGACTGTCCTAAATTCCTCCCTTATCACACAGTTCATTTCCCCAGGGCTTACCCCTTCCTAGATAAAACCATACCTTTTCATTTTAAGCCACACAACATTTGTGCTCCACTATATTTAAAGACCTGCATGCTTTTCTAATGACCCATGGTGTTCTGATGGCTTAATCCTGCAGACATCCATATCCTCATGCTTGCCCAAGGGCTCCTGATGCTGCTTCAGCCCCAAGGATGCTACTCAAATACAATTTATCATGTTATAAAAGATTCTCATTTACAGCGAGTTATGAAATTTGGTGACTTTTTGCCATTGGTGATCTGCTCAGTGAGATTTTTTTATTCCTTTACCCCCACCCCAGAGCCATTCCTCTGTAACTAGGGTTTGGTAAAGTATGGCTGTACATTCTCAGTACATCCTGCTAATTTCCAGCTGGTCTCTGGGTTAAAGATGAAATTTTGGAGCTGCTGTAATTCATACCATACCATACCATTCAAAAGCACAGGGCCACCACAGGCAGACTGGAACCCATTAGGCCAGGTTTTTTCCCATGTAATATTATTTCTCACAGCTGCTGGGGGAGCACACATACTCTGACTTCTAAATATAGAGAACTGGGTATCTTCCACTTCACTCCCATTTTTCCACAGCTTGTTTTATATCTTCCAGACATGTATTCTTCTTTGAGCTGTACATGAACTTCTGAACCCAAATTAAAGAGCCAGGAGGTCTATGATGGAAAGTCACCACTTCCTAAGCTCAATACATGCAAGGTAAAGGAAAGACTCAAACTATTGCCAGTTATTCCCAAGTAGTGCTCCTATTCTTTTTGTTTGGCACTGGTAGTCCAGTGAAAGTGGCTGAAAGGGAAAATGTTTAACATCGGGACAAATGGAAATAAATCTTTGCAGGTATTGCCCAACTTGGCAAATTCTCTCCTTTTTTAAACTCTTTACAGCTTACACCATTTTAAAGAGAACCTGATCAACAAACTGTGGAATCACAGACCATAACCTCAGGGTGCAGCATGAAGGGATGAAAGAAAGCACAGAGATAGGTAAAAATTTCCAACCAGGCATTTCCCCCTCCTGCAACTCCAAGAACCAGATTCAAAAATGCGCCAAAATGTGGAAAGCTCTGCACTGCTGATGCCCTTACATCCTTTTTTCTATGAAGCCACATCAAGTGACCTCTCAAGACAGATATTTGTCCTTTTGTACTGCTACAGCAGCCAGACAAGAAAGGGGAAAGTAATTTGGTCATTGATGTCAACCCTGTGGAGCAGATACTGGCACCCAGAGCCAATATCAGCCTCTCAGCCCTGGGTACCTATTTCAACTCTTTTCCTGCTCGCCCATGCACTTTTCTGTAGTCACAGGAGATACAGGACAAGAAAGCTGCTCTAAATTTTTTTATTATTATTTTTAATGTCCTGAGTACTTCCCCATGTATTTGTGAACTAAATTTTAAAAATTCCTGTGTCTGACAGAAACTACACAAAAAGAATATTCCAGTGCTTAATGAGATGCCTGAATATTTGACATCAGAACTGAAAAGTACCTGATGGCTTTGCTGAAGTTTACTCCCCTAACTGGTGCACAAAGTCTAGTTTCAAGCCATTGAGGTTAGCTGGTCAAAGTCATGAGGTCAGTTCTTACAGCCTCTGTCACTCCAAATCTCTGCCAAGAAGAGTCAGTTTGATAACAGGGTTTCTCCATGTTGTCCTTCATTTCGTCATAGTTTTGCTGTTGGCCCAAAACATGCGTGTCAGCTTTGAATTAAAAAGAAAACATCACAAAAAGAAATCACACACACCAAAAAAGCCAATTCTTCTCTGAGGGGCAGCCTCAGGGGAGAATTACACGAAGGGCTCAGCTCTCTGAGTAAGTTTTGCCATTTCTATTAAATATGCTTAATTTAAATGATAAACATTTTACCTCCTATTACTGTGGTAGAGCACTAATTCTGTTTCAGATCAGCCCATGGTTTATGGACTATCCTGTTTGAGTTGATGGAGTGATCCTTCTCCCCAAACATCTTATTCCTTGAAACACTCTTTCTAAATGACTGGAGACTAAGTTAAAGGACCAAGTCTGTGACATGGCAAACTGTCTCTGTTGTGAGGCTGAAAACTCAAAGCTTTTTTCCTCCAAATCTGTTCATTGGAATTTTGGTGTATGCTGGATGTGTCCCATGCCCTGAGCCCCCATGCACTGCTTGGGATCCTGTGCCATACCTGGCCTGGGGCTTGGGAGGGACCAGTAAGCCCTGCAACATTTGACTCAAGGCTGCATTTTCCAGATGCATGTGACAGTCTTTTTTGTGCCTATGGGGCCGTCCTTATTCTTACCCTTTCTTTCAATGTCTCAGAAAGCTGCACAGTGGAAGCAGGAAGAATCTAACAGAGCTGTAGCTGCTTTGTTGGCCTCACTAAAACCATCTAGAGGACCCTGGTAAAAATTCATTGCCTTGTCCTTCTTAAAAGGAGAAAGTATCAGGGAAAACACCTGTTCCCAATTCCTACATCTGTTCCATGACCTTAGCAAAGGCATTTCACCTTTTACTGCCTCTGTGTCCATGTCTGTGAAGATAAATTGTGAAGAAACACATGGCATATGAACAGGGAGAGCTGTAGAAAATGAAAATATCCCATCAGGAAAGCACTAGTGATATCAATCAGCAAATGAAGGCTGAAAAAGAACTGTCTCTGCAGGACTGCTATATTTTGTAATGCTGTTATGTTATTTTTCTCCTTTTTTCCCTGCATTTTCTCTCCCTGGAAGTACCACTTCTACAAGGGAAGTTTGCAGCTCTCTCCTCTCCTCCCCTTCCCTAGAGAGAAATTACATGTCTCCTGCAGCAGCTCAGAGCTGCAACAGGCAGAATGCTCGTATTTCACTCTGTGCCTCTGTGACCTTTAAAAATATAGCCTGCCATAGATAGGAAAAAGGTAAAGGAAGAATGTGTTCAGCTTGAAGCACAAGTTTTCATCTCAATACAGCCTTGTGGGGCACACCTGGTTGTTGGGCTACCAAGGCAAGTGATGAACAGTGGTGCTCTGTGCCCAAAGCTGGAGAGACACCCTGGCACAGGTGCTGCAAGTGCAGAGGTGAAACAGCCTTGCTGCATTCCCCACCGTGCAGCTCGCTGCCAGGTCTGCCATGACCAACAGCCCCATGATGAAAGAGGATCAGCAATGGGTGGGGTGGCATTAGACTGAAATGAGCGGGAAGAGGGAACATTCAATCATGTACTGAAGTGGAGGCAGCCTGGGGACCAAGATTTACAGTCAATAACATCATGTACTATTAATCCCCTCATTGCACGGGAGAGGTTTTAGCAGAGAAATCCAGCATGTTGCAGGATTTTCATCCAATGGCTTCTCCTCTGTTTTCAGCAGCAGTGGATAGAAATAGGAAGAAGGTGTAAGTGAGAATTAGTGCTGTTATCTTCTGCTAAAATCAGTTAGCAACAACAGCTTCATTCATTTGAAACACAGGGTTTAGGAAAGGAACTAGACTCAAAGACTGCCCAAGAAGGGAAAACAGAAGGATATGCAGACCACAAAGCTTCTAATGTCCTCCACACCACACTCAGGCAATTGGTACAAACAGCCACATGTCTCAGTGCACAATTCCCAGTGGTATCATCTATTTCAGTAAAATAAGTTATAATACTTTTGAGAATCCCAGAAGCCACTGGGGTTTTTTGGTAAGCAAAAGATTCTCAAACCTTTGAGAAGCTGTCCTACCATCACAGGCTCCTGGTTTTCTATTCTCACTATTGGATGCCATAGGAATTAATTTGGGGAAGTATGCGCCTGGACAGTGCTCAAGCTGCAGAGAGCAGGGCAGTTGGATATGGACTGGCAATTTTATTCCAATGAATCAGAGGAGAAGGATGTTAAGAAAAATTAATTTCATTTTTCTCTGGCTCTGTTCATACCCATTTACATAGAAATTCTGGAGAAGTTTTATTACAAGAACAACATTTTCGACATGACACAAAAATCCAATTTCACACTAAAGGAAAAATTTTGGAAGAAAACTTAAAACAACTTGAGAATTTTCACAAGTTATTTTGAGGGTTTTGATTTGAAAGGAGACATTTTTAAGAAGAAAGACTGGGCATGAAAAATTCAAATCACTTGTGATTGAATCCAGCAGTGAACTGATATAAAACCCTGGAAAGAGCTTGCCAAATATGTGTATCCCGTTATTTTTTTCCAGTTTATTGCTAGCACATTTTAGAAATGAAAAGCAAGCAATTACAATGGTTGTATTTGATAAACAACACTTATAAGATGTAAATTAACAATTCCTGTTTCTGCAATTCTGCATCCTTCTTATGCCATTTTATAATGAAAGGGAAGTGCTGCTTGTGCAGTGCTGGCAACAAAATATTAAGATGCACCCAGCAGAAAATCGACTTGTCTCATCTTTCAGCTTTGGCTCTGGATTAGACACTACCAGCAGAAGTTAATTTTCCCGATAAGGCTAGTCTGGAGAGCAAAACTTGGCCATTGACAGCAGAAGAAAGCATTGCTTTGAAACCTGTTAAGCCACAGGACCCTTGCAGCCTCTTTGCTACCTTTTATTTTCTGGATATTAAGTGAAGGTTGCAGGTTTAAAATGAAGAAAAAGAAGCAGCCCTTTGTGCAAAGCCTCATCAAGCTGTGTCACCTCATGGTACCAACTCCATCAGTTCACAAGGATGGTGAGATAGGCCATAAGAGAGAGCACCTGAGAGCCAGGGACTACCCAGAAAATACCAGTGAGTAGCCCATCCTTATCCTTGTTGACAGGCTCTCACACCAGGGTAGAGCAGCAAAAATAGGGACCACGCTGGTGGCCAGTCATTGATGTGGGCACAAGGAGAGAGTAAGATAAGGCCATCCCCAAAATGAACACAGCAAGATGTAAAGAGTTAAACACCTGCTGAAAACGCTGTGCAGATCACCTCTGAGCTTATCAGGGGCCAAGGGCCGACAGGCAGCTGTGGCTCCAGGGTCTATCTGGGCCACAGTAACATTGGCCAAAAAAAACATTTGATTGAATTTTGCCTTGCTGACCTAATTACCTGGTGGCAGCCCAGCTTTTAACATCAGTCTTTCAAGCCAGAAGGGAAATGCTGACCCATGGCCAAAAAGCAAAACCAGGGGAACAGATTGAGTTGACAGGCATGAAAAACAATTTTTTTGAAAATACATGAAAACTCTTAAAGCACAGGATTACAGAGACTGAGGCCTTTATTTATTTGAAACTCATATACTTTCTCATTATAAACAGACAGCAGCTGGGTCAGGAGTACCCAGTGATTTCCAGTCTAATTTCAATGTTTTACTGCTGCCTTCAGCTGGTAAAGAGATAAAGGCATCAGCCAAGCACTGGGCTCCTTCTTTATAGAAGTGGGTATTGACTCAGAACTCAGGTTTGTAGCAAAACAAAACAAAACAAAAAAACCCCACAAAACTTCCTCAATCTGAGTGTTTCTTTGCAAAGAAAGAAGGCAGACAAAGCAAAATCAATGCAATTTTTAGTGCAAACCTTACTGCAGATGATACCTCTGGCCCTATACTGGCTTCCCTCTCTGTAGGGGATCTTGATGTGGGGCATTCCCCTAGCCCCAGTCCTTGATTCAGGAACTGCTCTGAAACCATTTGGCCAGAACCAAGAATCCAGCATGTCCCCAAGACACATAATTTCTATACTCCAGCAAATAGTAAGTTTAAGGAAAACCTACAGGAAATTTTCCATTTCCCATAGTATTTACTCTGCACTCACTAGGATTAAATTTCTAGGGGGTTTCATAGCTCTCTGCAGGTAACATTGCATATACCAATACATTTTTACCCCCAGATAAGATCTTGATATAAGGTATGAGCCATCTTTTTTCTGCTTGCTGAGGGCCCTGGCGCAGTTCCGACATCCTACTGTGACACATGCAATAAATAGTAAACCTGTGAATCTTTAAGGAGTAATTTAGTAATGGCTTGGGATCTTCCTCAGATCCTAAGAAAAGGACTCAAGTCCTACTGAATTGGCAGTTGTTTGATTATGAATGGATTTCAGCTGCAGTGTAGCATGCCCATCCCATAAGGGATGCCTTTGCCTCTACTGTAGGGTCCTCTACAAAGTCTGTGCCCCACACCAGTGTTGGGGCTCCTTGTTTCACCTTTTTCTAACATAACTCCTTGTCAGCAAACAGCAGAGAATATCTGAACAGTGTGTTCAGCCTGGCTAGCACTTCCTCTTTCCCTATTTTTTCCCCCCAATGATTTTAATTTCTCTAGTTCAAGGGAGCTTAGATGAACAAGGTGTGATACTAGAGAACAGACTTTAGCAGGGAAGACTAAAGTGCCCAGCTAATGTCCCAACAAGTCCTTTCCTCACAGTGTTCATTGCAATTAGAAACCTTTTCCTCAGGATGTCCAGTTGCAAGTGTCAAGTTTCCTCCAGCACATGCCATGGAGAACACCATTTATCTTTCTACGCAATTCGCTTCACTTAGCATACATTGCATTTTGCCTCATGATTTTTGCAGTCCTTATGCAGACTCAAAATAAGAGCCTATTTAGAGAACAATGGATCTGTTGTGCTGGGTTTATAGATCAGTACTGATATGAGCAGTGAAGAGCACTAAATTCAGAAATCAATTGTTGCTAGATGATGTACACACACAGAGCTACATTTTGCTCAAGTCATTTATAAACTCTTAAGAGATATTTTTATCTGCGTGCATCTGCAGATGTGTCTGTATGTAGTTCTCTGCATGTATTTGTCTACTTGGCACCTCCATTAGCCTCACATTCAAAGCATGGTATGCAGGTCCAACTTCCCCATTTGTTTATCCTCCTACCCACATCTCCTTCCCTTTCACTTCACGTGCTTATCCTCATTCCCCAATTTCTCTCATTCCTGTCCTGCCTGCCTTTCATACCCCTCTGAATACAACTCCCAGGGGTGCTGTGTGTCCCAAAGCAGCTCTCTACACCTGTGGCAGAGGCAGCAGTCATGGAAAAAAGGGAAAATAAAGGTATTGCCTCCTTGCTGCCAGCTTGCTGCAGCAGCTCACCCACTTCCCACTGCTAGGAACAAAAGACAGGCTCTTCTACCTGCTTCAGAACCTTTAAGGAAAACTACATTTTGTTATTATTTTTTCTCCCTATCTACAAAGCATATATTCACAGAAAGGCCAAAAAAAGTAGACCAGGCAAGCATGAAATTTCTAAGCCAACCCATAAATTTCTAAGCCAAAAATACAGTTGAGCCAAATAAACTCCCCAAAATAACACCACCATAAGGAACAGTTTTATTTTTTTTCAATCATTATAAGTTTGAAGTGCTTTCCATAAATTTTAATAAAAAACACAGATCAACCTGCGTGGGTGAAGTAAAGGGAAAGAACATTTCTATTATTGGCAGATAGCTTTGACTTCAATATAGAAGAGCTTGTATCTTAACTTCTTCCAAAACAGTCATTGAGAGTAGAGAGGAGGGGGGAGGGCAGCGAAACAGCTCTAGATTTGCTTCCATATGACTCACTTGCCATTGAATTTCCCCCCTCCCTATCCTGCACCAGTGGTGGTGGAGATACATGGTCTCCCCTTCTCCCTGTGATCCTCTTTATATACCAAAAGCCACAAGCCAGGAAGAAGCAGGGTGGGTAGGAGGATGCCAGAGCTTCAGCCTTTGCTTCTGAAACTAAAACTTGGCAGCTAAAACTTTAAATGTATCGGGCCCTTTGTGGCAGAGAGCAGCCAGAGCCAGCTGTGTGCTAGGGTGAAGCCCTGGCACTCGATGGTAACAGATACGGGTAAAACTTCCCTGCAGCTCTCTGGGAGGCCAGCATAGCTCAGCAGGGCAGGGGGAAAGGTTTGCCTCCTGGCTATAATTAGCAAGTCGTTCAGCATGCTAGGAATGGATCAGTGGACCAGAGCAGCTGGTGCTCTTGCGCTATAAGCAGTTCAAAGGTTTTATTTCAGAGGAGGTCTGGTCCCCCCTGTCACAAGGACTTAGAATTGGTCCAGACCACCACAGATGGAGCCAGACCAGTTTTGATGTGCACATGAAGGCAGCTTCTGGTTTGGCTTCCTTCCCAGGCACCTGGGTCAAATAAGCCAAAGTACCCTGCAGGTGCATCCAGACCTCACATCCCAACACACAACTGTTCCGGGTGAGCGGGAGGCCAGCAGGCACAGACTCTCAGATTTGCTTCTCTGTGCTGGAGGAAAAGAAGGTTCAAGTACAAAGACAGCAGGCCTGGCTCTGTAATGTTGCTAATATGCAGCTTAGGCAGATAATGGTTCCTGCAGGCTTGGATCTGCCCTCTCCCAGGAGCTGGTCTCTCAGTCCCATCATCTCCCAGACAGAGCAAGTCTTATTGGGATGGTTCTGCAGCTCCTTGCATGCCTGAGACCAACTCTGTCACTGGTACAGAGACAGGAGTTGGTAAAGACCATCAAATCCTTTAAACAGAAACAGAAGAAGGAAAAAGGGAAAGCAAGCAAATTGCATACTGTGCTACAAACTCAGGGCTTGCTATTCACTTTTACCAGGGAAATGTCACAGCTCTGGATAGCCTCACACTCGAGGTGATAAATGGACACATTCATCACAGCTTGTGGTATTGCTTGACCTTTGGGGGAGGCTTCAAGGAATTTTCTTTCCTTTTTTTTTCCCTATCTTCCTTGGGAAGCAAGCTATCTGCATGGGAGGGTTTTAATTAGCTCAAAAATGTCATTAAGACATAAAGCAGGCTAAGTTTGTGAAGGGAGTAAGTCTCATGAGGTCAGCCATATTGTATTCAAGGGGTCAATATTTCTCCTGCATATTTTGTGACCATGTTATGAAATATTCAGAGCAACAAATAGATGTTTTGACTGGACCCCAAAGAAAAATTTCTCCATTTTCACACCCATTTTACCTAGGACTAAACCAGCAGCAGCTGTGGATCCCCATCGGCTGCAGACCAAATTCTTGTAGCAGTTTGCATAGCTGAGGCCCTAGATGGGCACTGCCACCCATGGGCTATTAATAAGGACTATTTTGGAACAAATTATCATTTCACAAGCAACCAGTCTATTTATTAGTCCTATTACCATTACTGCCAGCTGCAAGGTGTTTCAAGTCTGTCAAGCGTTGCAGATGTGGCCTGACGATGCCAGCAGGGGTGACGAGCTGGCCTCTGTGTGCAGCTTTGGCACTTGGAAAGATGATGGCACCTGTCTGCCTGCTTGGTTCTTTACATTAATGACCTGCAGCAGCCATTCTTTGTAGCTAGAGGCAAAAGAGATGGTGCCGTTCAAATTATCTGGGTTAGTCCCCTCAGGTATTGCTCCTTCCCTTCCCAGCACACACACTGCAAATGGAGCTTGATAACTCAGAATGGCAGAGCTGCTCCCAGCTGAATCAAGGCTCCAACTTATTTGTTGCTTTTTTTTAGATTGAGTTCTTCAAAAGAATATGTTCTGCATGTTGAAGAATAAAACCACATGAAACAATAAAAAAAAAGAAGGGAAAGCAGGTATGCATGAAGAGGCAGCTTCATCCAATGTAGTACCTCAAGAGGATCCCTGCTTGGAACCCATTTTGAAACTTTTATTCTTTCAAATTCCTGTCACATGAAAAGGCAGCAATGGATTGGGTAGGTTTTTTGCTATATGATTTTGGTTAAATGCTAATGCTGTCTTTAACATCTATTTCCCATTAAGTGTCTTCTTCAAAGGGCTCTTTTGTCCCACCTGCTTTTCAATCCTCTGCAACAGCATTAGAAGCACAAAGATAGGACAAACCCCCAGTTTTCAGACAAGTGTTTCTGCCATCATGATTCTGCAAAGTGAGGGGTGTAAAGTAGGACAGGTGAAACCCACCCTTCATTGCAGTGACAACAAGCTCTTCCCAAGCCAAGGTGGCCAACAGCAGCTGCTCCCCATTCCAGCTGCCACCAGGAGAGCACACACCAGGGAGTGATGCTCCCAATAGCCAGGCTGCTCCAGACACCTCACTTCAAAATTCCTGGAGCAAGCAAAGAAACCCCTTTATATCCATTCCTTCATCCTAAAGGCTTCCTACCTATAGATTTTACTTCCTTATATGTAGTCTTTCACAGCTTGTGGGAGAAGCCAAAAAAAGCAGACTTGTAATAGAAACTCAACCGCAGCCTTTGGCATAGTTTGGCAGCTCTAATCCTGTAATAAACTCAAAGCACACGTGAGTCCGAAAAACAGCGTGGTGAATCCTCTATTCCTGTCCTCAGTATTTTTAGCAACCAGGGTAATTTTTAGCCTGTGCTATTCTGTTTGTTTTTCCCCCTCCCTCTTTTCAGTGTGAAGATGTTGTCAAAATACAGGCATTGCTAGCAGTGCAAGCTGCAGTCAGTTGATTCAGACAGACACGCCTGACATTTCAAAACACAAAATGCTCAGCAACCAAATTCCTGGCATGCTATGAAATGCAAAAATGTGAAACTGTTACCTATGGCAAACATTTCTCCATTTAATGTATCACAGGACAGCAGTGAGGCAATCAATGGAAGAAAAGAGAAAAAAATCAGAATTTGTTTTGCAGATAGCTTAAGGGAAAGGAATCCTAAATGTTGAGTAAATGTTTGGTTTTGCATTGTGGCAAAAATGTTTGTTTCCTTAACATGGGGTGATTACAATGCAATCTGCATTTTTGTTTAAAAATACTTCTCCTGCTGTCTGGGCTGCAGTGTAAACAGGATGCACTGAAATGTCAGCCCATCCGTGGGCTCTGCTGTGGGAGACGCATGCAGAGAACCAACACACTCACACTCAAATCTGACCTGCTTCCCCAAAATAGATCTTCATCACCCTTACAGAGGCGCCATTGTCTAATTACAGCTCTCCAGGCTTGGTGGAACGTGGGATAGGTAACTCAATGGGTCATAGTTAGTGTGGCCAGAGGGAAAGGCTAGGGAATAACGTGGGGGACACATCCATAGTCAAGCTGTGCAGGAGGGGATCCTCAGCAAGGAGCCCAAATCTCACTGTCCATGCTACCTCCTCTCATCATGCCATTGGAATAAATCCATTCTAGCTGGCTACTAGCTGTTGCCCACCCCTGCAGGGTTAGCTGACACGGGGCTGAATTTGTTCCGTGAGCAGAGTTCCTTGAACTCCCCACCACAAATATCAGGAAGAGATCAAGATGTTTGTCTTTGTTTTTCACATTGGTACAAACTTCAGAAATACAGACTGTCTTGTTTGTAAATTTTGCTCCTTAAAAAAAAAAAAAAAAAAATTAAGACAGGAATCTTGCAAACCCCTCACACACAGGTCCTGTCTTTGCCATCCTCTGGGCAAGGTAAAGTTAAAGCACTAATAAGTTTCCTAGAATCATGGACATTAAAACTTGCACAGACAAATGCTGCTAGTGCCGGAACCTGCCTTTCTTTTCTGCCCTCCTCCATTAAATATTGCTCACATCTAATCTTTAAAAGATATGTGAGATCAATAGGAAGCCTCAGCTAATATACAATCTATATTCAACAGGCTCCCTGTGACAAGGCCACTATCACTCAGGTGGCACCAGTGCCTGGCCTGCAAGAACTAACATTTTCCTTGCCATAATCATGATTTTCATACAGCACACATTTCTCAGTGAAAGCATCTTCCCCATAACAGCTCCTGCAACGGTCTTCAGCAATAAAAATGTTCTTTCCTTTGTGTTTTCCTGAGCCCTGGTCCAGGACAACACTTGAACACAAGGCTACCTTTAAGAATGCCTCCGATCGAAAGATTGTAACCAAGAGGACTGCAAATGGCCTCCTTGTGACAGGGACTCTGGGCTTCCAAAGCTCCATAATCAGGTTTCTTAGAAATAAAGGTTTCTTGAAGCCCTGACTCTATAAACACAACCTTCCATGTTTTGACTAATAAGACTTGGGTCTATGAGTATGCTCAAGTGCTTCAGTACTCCAAGACCTTATTCAGTACAGGAGTTATGCTCTGGTTGAAAAACCCCAAATGTTTTCCTACATCTCAAAGTTCTGAGAAGAATAGCAGTATGTAGTTCTGATGGGTGCAACCACGTTAAACTGAGTCATTATCCCACAAGCTCATGTCTGCAGAGATTCTTAAAACAACAATAACAAAACTTCAGGTCTCTGGTGTCCAACCAAGCTAAAGCTGGAAAAAGGGTTTGGGGAATCCCATTTCGCTCAACTGCCATCTCTTCTCAAAACAAAACTCCCAGAAGACCAGCTGAATTTTTATGGAAAAGTCATTTGTAGTTTCCTTGGCTGTGGAAAAATATTTGTCAGCGTATCACAACTACAAGGGGTAAGGATGAAACTAATTGCTTAGAAAATTACTTCACAAAATTAAATAAGGACATTTGTTTCAACTCAGTGAGCATAAACTCCCTCTTGAATGAGCCATCTTCTGTTTTCTTCTTTCTGGTTAATGACTGACCAAATAGGCTTGTTTTTCAGCATGTAGCCAACAACTGTAATCATCATGGTCCCTTAAACCAAGACTCTGCTCTCTGTATTTCAGCCCAGAAATCGATGACAAATGTAAGGGCTGTCACTGATTTTTTTACAAATGGCTGCAAATCCTTTGAAAAGAGCTTCATCACTGATATATTCTTAGTCTCTCTCTAAAGCTGCCTTACACTCTGGTGGTATGAGGGTCTGCGTAACAGATCTGTTTTATTGTGTGCTACTTGGTTCTATATAAAAAAGTGGTTTGTAACATGAAAATGCATCTGCTAAAATACAGCACACATTGAAGGAGGTAAAAAGGTGCACATAAAAACGGTTATAACATCAAAAAGGTTTTATGTGCAAGTGGGACATATTCCAATTGAGGGTTGAGAGCCCTCCTGACTTGTCTCTGCTGGCAGGGAGTGGGAAAGGGTGATGAAAGGCTCTGTTAACAACCCTCTGCTGGGGTCACAAATTTGACCATTCACATCTTTTCCAAATGGGGAGTGCTGCAATGCTGGTCTGTTCCTGGAATTACCAAGAAACCCCTTTTCTCCCAGTGGCTAACAAGGGTTTAGGGGTTTTTCCTAATAATTTTAAGGTGTACACAGATGACCCATATAGACATCAATAGAAAAAGACCTATCTGATCTGGTAAACAGAGTGTAAAGGTCAAGGAAAGCCAGCTGGGATGGCTAGAATGTTTTGGGTGGGCTGGCAAGTCAGGAAGTTCACTTGGACTTCTGCTAACAGATTTTGGCTGAGCTGACAGGTGTTAGCAACACAAGATGAGGAGGTGGCAGCAGTCAGAGATAGTTGGTCAAGCAGCGTTTACTACTTAGAAACAAAATACAATAGGGTAGGTAGGCCTAAACACATGAAAACACCAATCCTCTAACTTTCACTGAGAACAAAGATAAATCTTAATATAAAAACAAGCCTACAACCCAGTCAGAACTTTTGTTGGTGTTGCTAACACAGAAGTGAGGCTACACTTTTCCCACTCAATCCCTGCTTGGAGTCCATCTATCCATGACAGGTGTTTTGCCACACCAGAATTTTGGGTTGGGGTCATCCAAACCCAAAACATCCATGCAAAGTGTGAGGGATCTGCACACAAATGGAATACATACTGCCTGAGATTTCAGTTGCCTTCACAGCTAACAGGCAGCATCCAAGCAGTGGCAGCTCAGTCCCTCCCATGGACCACTGTGGGAGGGCATCAGTTCTCACTCACTACCCTGGCAGTTCTGGCCTTCTTGCTTACAGAGCAGTGCTTGAAAATGTGCTCTTACCTGCACCCCAGAAAGAGCCAGGCATTTAATATTGCTTTCTTGCTGAGGAGATCAGGATGTTTTTATGGTGTAACAACAACTCATAGTTTCAGGCAAAGGATGGGCTGCATCACGACTTGAACTCGCAGAGCTTGCAAGGTGGTGAGGGTGAAGAAGCTGGCAGCTAACTCTAAGAAATCAGACTGCCTTTTCTCCTCCTCCCCTCCCACTCATTCCCTGCACCAGATGTCAACTGCTACATGCAGAAATGCCTGCCATCCTCCCAACTCCCTGCCTGCTGGCTTATGGCACAGCCTTACCAGCTTTCCAGCACTACCTGCCAGCAGGCCTTCTCCAGAAACAGCACTCAGTTCTTGCTGAAAAGGCATCTGTACTCCTTCCTCTCCATCCTTCTTCTCCACCTGCCTGTTATATATTGCAGAGGTGACTTTCAGATGTGATAGCAGATATGCAAAGGGTGCATTAAAAACATGCTATATGAAAACCCTGACAGGGAGGAAGAGCCCCAGAGGAGCTATAGCAACACGGGCATACTAATAATTTCCAATTTAAAAAAGCCCAGCAAAAGTCTGCCTTCCTTGCAAAGCATCAGGATTTCCCCTTTTCTCCTTCCTGCTTTAAACATTGCACATTTGGGTTGCTTTCCTACCAATACAAGTGCCGTGCTTAAGGGCACCTTAAAACCATTCCCAACCCACATGAAGGCGGGCATGTTCAACAGCTTTATAGGGCAACCCATGACAGCCTGATGTTAATTGAAAATATTTCAGCCCAACATAAAGCCTTCCATGCTCCTGTAGATGCAGAGAGCCTCTGCAGCAGTTTTGTGTAGAGCCCATTCAGCCCCACCAGCCTTGCAGAATCCAGGGCTGAGCTCTTGCTATGCTTCATGGAGAGGAGCACATAACCCACCAGCCTCAAGCACTCCCATGACCATGGGGACCACAGGGTCCTCGCTGCTCTTAGACTGGGAAGGCTTGAAGGATTTTCTTTGTTGAACAGAGATGCCCATAACTGAGATAGTTTTAAAGGAGTGGGTTTTTTCAAAACTGCTGGGCACTGGCTCAACATTGCCTCCAGAAAGGTCAGCTGGAGTTATGCACGTGACTCTGGTGGAACCAGCCAATGGTTTGTGCTTTCCAAACTCTTTCCTTGAGGTTAAAAATATGCTAGCCTCCTGCCTTAACACCCCAAATGTGGGGAACTCTGCACAGATGGCTCTCAGAGGATGGGATTTATTCCCTCCCTCCAAGGCAGGGAGAACTTAATCTGCTGAATTCCTCTGGGACCAAAGCCTAGATTGAAGCTTTGGCTTGTGAACCAGCCCAAACACAGTATTAGAAATTAGAAACCAGCAAGGTAAAAGCTGCATTTGACAGATACTGTACATGGTCTGTGGCTGAGGAACTTTAGTTCCTTTGTCCATTTGTCTTAAGGGAACAAGCCAGACAGTGCATAGAAGGGACAAGGGAAGAGCACAACTGGAGCATGCTCGTGTTCTGCCCACAAGGAGTGCAAAAAAAAAACCTAACAGGCAGAGCAGAGGGAGAAAGTCCATCTCAGAGCTGAGATATGGGTTATGCTAAGGCACCTCTCAGCATTTTGTCTAGGTTTCCTACTTGCTTGGAATTCAGTTGGAAGTCCAAGACAGCACAATGAAGAAATAGCTTCCTCATTAGATGTCAGGGGGTGACGGAAATGCAGAGAAGAGTCCAGCACTTTCTCTCCAGCTGTCATCACTGGTGCCTAAAAGAAAAACTTCCCTGCACTCTACAAACAATTTTCAGAGTTTACTGCCATACAACCTGTATTTCCACCTCCAGCTTCTTCAACCTTTCTTGCCATGCAGTTTTATCTGCACAGCAGCATCTCTGCCACCCCATACCAAAGGACCCAAGTGGCTCCGCTCTGCTGCAATGACTTCCCACCAGCACTGGGATGGAATTACTAAGGGACACCTCCTGCATATATGGAGGCTGAATTTAGTCAAGGAGACCAAGGCAATGATTTAATCATTTTGGTAGAGAGTTATTTTAATAATTATATTTATTAGAGATCATAATTTCTGAAGAGAAAGTAGACCAGAATGTGATTTTGAGCAGGAATCATGCTCAGTAGGAACATTTCTCCATCAGCTACTGAGGTCACCTCGGTATGCCCTGTACCTAAAGGCAGCCTGAGCCTCAAGAAACATTTGTCTGGAAAATGCTTGCACAGAATGAGGAACAGCTCAATTCACTCACACATCTAAGGGGTAAGATGTGCCAGTCCCAAAACACCATCACACTGCAGAAATATCATGTATACTATTTGTTATCTAAATCCCTCACAAGGGAAATAACAAGAGAGGGAGAGAGAAAGCCTCTCTGTGTTTTGCCATTCTGTCCGGAAAGAGGTAGCACAGGTTTGCTGGGGTTGCTTTACCCCAGAAGCAACAGCTTAAGGGGTTTGTACATCATGCCCAGCAAAAGCCCAGTTCCAACCATGCTGGGACAGGATGCAGGGGTGTGGGGACAGGGACGTGGTGCTTGGACAGAAAGGCTCTGCATTGCACTGCTCTTCCTTTTGCCAGGAGAAAATTGTCACATCAGAGTCACTCCCTGAGCAAGGGCAAAATATTTAATGGATCACACCCAATTCTGCCTGCCTTCTACCCCTCCCTCAGCAGCAAGTGGAGAAGAGCAAGGAGAAAGTGGGAGAAACAGAGGGGCTCTGGAGGGAGGTTGGTACTGGTTACTGTACCTGCTGTCTCTGCCAACCACCAGAGCTTGGCCTTCATGTTTCAAAGAGAACTGTGATTTAAGATTACACCATTTTGAGGAGTGCCCAGCACAAACACTGCAAAAAGATCGATGTTTCAGGGGATTCTTAATGTTTTGAGAAAGCCTCCAGATGGCTGACCAAATGAGAAACTGCAGTGTTTTTCCTTACTTCATCTTCACTCCTGGCTACCCTGCAAGATCATGCAAGGAACAGATGCACAGAAAAATGAAAAACAGTTAGGAAAACACATATAAAAATAGCAGCAGTGTCCATTTTTCAATGCAGAGAGCACAGCTATGTGAGGAATATATTTTGCCAGCAGAGAAACTCAGACAATCCCGTTAATTAAAAAGCATCAGTACCCTACCCCACTCTCTTGCTCCCTTGACAGGCAACAGCTGCTCTGGCTCTAGAGCAGCAGCCAGCAGAGGAGCCCATCCAGTGGTGTAGAGAGGCACTGGAGAGATGAGTTGAGTGGCCCTTGAGCATCAGCACTCCTGTCTGCTTCAGCTTTCCCATTTGTGAGATGCTCCTCTGTGCTGCAGCACCTCTGAGCTCTGCTGCTGCAGAGCTACACACAGCTAGTAGCTCTGGAGGACCAGCATAGTAGCAGTGACAACCTGGTAGGTCTGGTGAGTTCCTAGATTATTTCTCAGAGAGCATACAATTTTTTGAAATAAAGACTCCTGAAACACAATCTTGCTAAACCTTGCCACAGGCATCTGGCTTCTCTCATAACTCTAAGTCAGCTTAGAAGGGCCTTTGCTTCCCTGCATCATGTTTGCAAATCCAGTATCTCACTGCTCCTGATCCTTGGGAAGGACAAGTCATCCAAGCTCTGCCAGCTGTGCTCAGAAAGAAACCTTCTACAGGCAAAGCCAGCAGCGCTGCCTTTTGGGTCTGGCTGTCCCTGCACTTTTGGTTATGCCAGTCATGCACCACCTTGTGCAGGGGTGAGCTTTCCCTACAAAAATGGTAAATAACACTCTGGCCAGTCACCAAATAGCACGTTTATCTCCCTAATAGGTCATTCATCAGCTGCAGCTGAACACTGGCTCTGCTCCAGACCAAGGACAACAGCCTCCCTGCAAGAGTCACTGCAAGAGCACCAGTTCTCTGTTGACTGTAGGGTACCTCAAGCATGGGTATGTAGGACATAGGAAGCACATCCTTGGCACACCCTGGGGTACTAATGATGGCTTGAGCAACCATGCTCCCAGCCTCTGCCATTGATGGGGAACAAGGCCCAGCACCTGGAGTCCTTGGTCCTGGAGAGAGGGGACAGCATAGGCTGCCTCTTGCTGCTGTCTCTGCAGGAACCAGACCCCTCAGATGAATCATTGCATTTAACTTTTTTTATTATTCCTTTAAAAGCATGCAAGTTTTTTCCTCTCTGAAACAGTGTTTTGGGATGCTGTTCCCTTTCCTACTCTGCAGAAGTAGTAAACCACACCATGGTGCTGGCTGGACACGAGCAGCTCTGCTCACGAAGAGGGGCTGCAATACTCCCTTGAGAAATGCCTCATTCCTCTTCCCACATCATAGCTTAAGTTTGGAATATCCTTACACACAGGAAAATCTGAAGGATGAAATGACAGTTCATTTCACCACAGTCCCAGAGGAGGTTACAAGGGGGGCAGGTGGAAGCAAAAATAGCAAATTTTCCTCAGCACAGCAAGTCTGGTGATGGTTGCTACTGAACCTCACACAACCAAAGCAGCCTTGCCGACAGCCCCACCAGTGCATTGCCCCATACAACTCTCCACACTCCCTGCCCAGACTGCCTGGGGGTGTGTGCATGTCCCTGTGTGGGGCTGGAAGTGGGCAGGTGCACTCCAGCTCCCTCTCTCTTTTCCTAGGAAAGTTATAAGATGCCCTAGATTTTGTTTTGTTTGGAACGATTGAGGGTATGATGTGAGTCAATGAGAGTGAAACAAGTAAATGAGATTTGTCAAGGAAAAGACAAGCCAGGAAGACAGGAACAAAGGGCTTGGTGGGAATGAAGACAAAGTCTCAGATCAGGCAATAAATTGGTAAATGAGGCACAAAGAACATGGGGGAACAACAGCTAGCCTGTTGCTGGTAATCCAGTCATAGTTTTCAAAGCAAGATCATGAGTCACCAGCCCCATCAAGGGTGGAACACAAACCTCAGCTTACCACAGGCAAGAGCAGAACATCCTTTCTTTGACAAAGCCAAGGGCTCCTGTTTGTGCCATGTGGGAGGCTGAAGCTCTGAAGTCAAGTGCTGCAGGTACATGCACATGCTATGGAGACAGCAGGAAAGCTGGCTGGACTTCCTTGCAGGACCCTCACTGCATGGAGGGATGCTCTGGGGGATAGGGGCTTCCCTGGCAGTTCAGTGCTGGGCAATGTGCCAGGTTGGGGCAGTGCTTAGGGTTTCAATCTTGCTAGAAAAAAAATCTGGGACTTTTTCTGGGGTTTCAATGAGATGAGTGTTCATGTCACTTCCATCTTGCCCCAGCAAGAATCAGCATAGCCTGAGCTCCCATCCAGTCAGTGGTTTGGATTCTTTCCACAGCCCCAAGTCATGGTGGAGGTTCTGATCCTGCTGCTGGTGGCATGGGGAGATTTGTGCACACCCCAGCTCTGTCAACACCATCCCACAGGAGCCAGCAACATCTCTTAAATTCTTCTTTGCCCATCACAGACAACTTACAGGCACTTCCAGTGAGAAAGTGGTCTGTGCACCTTCTGCCCTGTTTTGACACATCCTTAAGGAAGTTTTGTCCCTGCTTTTGTCTTGCACCATGTGGAAAGCCTAAAAGCACATAAAGAAGTGCCTGCAAAGATGCTGCCATTCCACTGCTTCAAGAACCTAAAAGGAAGTTGTGAGCAGAGTGTTGGCCAGCCAGGAGGGCTTTACAGGCTTTGGGTTTATTTCTTCCCTGTTATACACTGCAGGTTTTAAGTCCCTGAGCAGGACAGGGGAGCTGTGCTACCTCACACATTGCAAAGCACAAATTTTGGCTTGCTCCAACAAAAGCCAGAGGTCTGACTCCAGTCTTCAAGAGCACAGGCTGCTGGGGTGCTCACTGTGCAGCAGGAGATGTGCTCATATGCATGTGGAAGTGTAGGCGTCTGAGAAAGCAGCCACCACAAGGAAATGAAACTTTAGAAATGCACTGAAGATAATTTTGGGAAGCCCAACATCCTCTTGTCACGCAAATCAGTTGAGCAGCCTGGCAATGGTCAGGGCAGGCAGTCTTTCACTTTTTAGCCCCAGAGCTTAACTCCCAATCTGGGCTCTGCAGTGCAGCTGGAGTGCACAGAGGCTGCCAACCTGGCAAACATCTCTTGCCAGCCAGCAAGCTGTATTGCACCATCAAAGCTGGGGGGATGGCTGCCCAGCACAGCCTGCTAGCTTCAGGTGGATCCCTCTTATTTTATGCTCAGAAGTCATCATCATCAGGGCTCTGCTAGCTATAAAAAACTGGGAGCAAACAGAAGTCTCGACTGTGTGCTCTGAGAGATGCTGTTGTGCTTTCTTTGGGGTGAAATAGCAGGACACCTCACCAGTACTAAAGCTGCCTCACCTCTAGGAAGTAGTACGAATGCTCAACAACATAGATACATTCATAAAGAGTGAACACGCCCCTGTGCTAGTTGGTGATGTTTGCGTTGCATGGATAAAGATGTTTCATTTGCTCTCTCACCCTATGTCTCAGAAGAAGCCCTGACTTGAGTATCCCTACATACTTGGCAGAGGTTTTATTTCTGCCCTGAAGGATGGAATAAGAGAGACTTCCTCCAGATTTTGAGGGCTGTTGGGTGAGGCAAGGAGAGCCACAAGATTCCAAGGGGATCAGTCTCGGCTGGGGAACAAGGAGATCCTCCAGTCATGATTCTGGCACAAGTCTCTCCTGCCTGCTAACACCCAATGATGCTTTTTATCACTATCTCTGAAGCAGCTTTATTTAGTGCAAAAACACTCAGCTGTTACAGAGCCTCTGGAGACAGGTTACCACCACAAAATCTTGTCCTTCCCTGGCAATCTTTGCCCCATTGCTGCAGGGTGGGCATGGATGCACAGCTACTGCTGCCTGGGGAATGGACAGGCCAGGAAGACCAGCTTTCTTTTTAGAAGTCACCCCATATGTCAGGAGAGATACAGGGTTGACTCATTAAACTGGGCAAAGCTAAGCTCATCTTGCATCACTCACAGCTGGCCAATACCCGGGAGAGGCAAGAGTGGGGAGGCTGGTGTTCATTCTCCAACCCCACAGCTATTCAGCTTTGAACAAATGACCCCTCTGAGTGACACGGCAGTAAATTTCTTAAACAAATGCAAAGTTCAGATAGTTGCAAAGAACTTGTCTAAGTTGCCAAAAAAATTACAAAACACCAGTGTTTTCTGAAAAGCAAGGCTGTGCAGCTCACTCGTGAGAGAGGCAACAAGATGCCAGGAACCAGTGAGCAGGGCAGATGTGGAAGGGCTCTTGTTCTTGTCCAGACAAGACCTTTAGGAGTGGGGGCTGGTTTTGCTGCTAATGCTCATAAGAACAGATGCAAGGTCCTCTGGAGCCCTGCATGTGTTTGTAGGGAACAGGGCAGCAGAAGTGCCATGGGCACAGCAAGTGAAGCAATGTTTGATCAGAGTCTCTCTGAGCATATTTGAGAGCAATTCATTTCATCACCCTCTCAGTCAGAAAGTGACCTCACCACAGCACCAGGTCTTTCAAAGTCCTTTGTCCTCAAATCAATAGCAACTTTCCACACAGTGATCCCAAACCACTTGAAGGAAAGGGCCAGTAACCTGACCAGCATCTCCAAACTGTATGCAACAACCTTTATGTGCCCTTGTTCTCCAGTGGGCCTGCACACGAGCATTGACTGCTGCAGCACTGAGCGTTGCCATTGCAATGTTTGGATAGAGACAAACTGCTGCTCCCTTTTCTTTCAATGAAGGCTGGGTGTCTTGGTTTAGGGCAAATTTGGGAGAGGAGAAGAAAGGAAAACAAACAAACTTTTAAATGAACTACCCTTTTCCTTAGCTGAATCAGGACAGGAAAAAAATTTCCTTGGTAGAAAGTGGAAAAAGTTGTTTATTTAACAGATAAAACACTCTTTAGCCTAACAAATGAAGGAACAACCCTGAACAACAAAAAAAACTTCTCGCCGCTCTGCAGAGATGCTAGAAAATTTCTCTCGTAGCTGTAGCTCGGTTTAGTTGCTGTCGGTTCTTTTGGTGGAAAGGCCAGGCCCAGGCCAGGCCTGGTGGCCAAGGGCTGAGCTCTTGGTGCCCTTTTGGGTGTTTAGTCTAGAGCAGGTTTAAAAAGTTTCAAGAAAAGGAAAAAAAAAACGCAGTTCGGAGAACTTTTCTGCCTTGGCTGGCAAAAAACTACCAAAAAGCAAAGGAGAGCTCTCTTCTGCTGTCTACACCCTGCTAAAAGCACAGGCTGTGTGAGTCCGAAAAACTGTAGACTTTTATCTTTATGTTTTGAAAACAACTGCTTCAGGAATTTCAGTGTGTCTTCTTTACTCTCAGATCTAATTTTTAAAGGTACAACACTTATTTCTGAACTAAACAGATGAATGGGGATACAATTTAGCATCAACCTAGGACACTGGGAAAGGGGGATTCTTCTTTTCCCCCTCTGCACTACACTTCAAGCAGTCAGTAGCTGTTGCTGTTCCAGAAACAGCTTAAAACCATCACCAAAGCCAGAGCCTAGGAGCTGTGCTCAAGCCTAGTAAGTGAAAACTTTGGTAGTCAAAGTGTCACAGCCATCAGCTCCAGCACAACTGCTTGTGTTCAAAGGCGCAAACCAGTAAGAGAATTTCACCCCAAAAATCTCGCCCACCCTTCACCATTCAAATACCATGCTGGAAGCTGTTCTTTTACTGCTTTAATGTGAGGAAAGAAAAAAAAAGGGAATAATGAAGCCTCCAGGGGCCAGAAGGCCACCAAGAGTTTGCACATCTGCATGAATCAGCTGAGCCAGATATCAGATGAAGTGGTGGCTTCCTGAATTCAGCTGCACAGAATTAAGCATCCAGGTAAACAGCTCTTGCAGACTCCTTACTCAGGACTGCTGCCAGACCCTCTTCAAATGCTCCTCCAGTCAAACTGTATTCCTAGGGTTCCATACATCTCCCAAGGCTGTTTTCTAAAAAATTATTTTCAGCCCCTTTAATATGAAGAAAATTGTCACCCTTCACATCTTTCTGAAATGGTTTCCAGGTGAGCCACAAAGCATGTCACCACACCATCCTACCTTTCCTCTCAATATCTGCCCAGATCCTTCTTAGTCACATGCTAGCTACCCCACAGCAGGGTGATTTAAAATCTTAACCCTCACTGCTTCATTTTACCACCAGACTTCATAATCTGCTTCTTTTTTGATGTCCATTGCAGGAATAACAACCCATAGGCAGACTTAGAAGGTAAAGCATGCCATGAGAGGAGTTTCAATGCAACAGCTTACAGCCCACATCCCTCACAAAGAAGCACAGAAAGAACATGAGCACCTAAAACTTTAGAGTTTAATCTATTGAAAATTTTTTCAGATATTCTTTGCTTAAAGCCTTACTTTTCTCTCCTCTCTAGAGTATGATTTACCTGCCATCCCTGCTCTCAGATGCTGAAATGTCTTCTAAGGTCTCTGATATGACAGCATGTGGAATAGACCAGAAACACATTAACAACAACAAAACCTCAAACTGCTTACCTGGGAAAGGGCCTTCAGGCCCCTCTATAACTTTGCCCCACAACAGGCAGCTGCTGGAGATTAAGCCCCAGCTGATGGAAATCAGCAGTACCTCACTGTTATCACTCTGGAAGATGCTGGGATCTCCGTGCCAGGAGAGGATGGGTGCACTGAGCCAGACACCAGCAGGGGAACACCCCACTGGAGGATGGAATCCTGAGGATGGAATGGGGTTGGATTTCTCTGTATCCTAAGTCTGTTTCTTCCCTCTGTAGCCCCTAGAGCAAAACCTATCAGGAGGCAAGGTCAGCCTGTGTCACCTGATCAGTAAAACCAGGTAGATGGTAAAATGATAAATCATGATTGACATCATGATGCTCTGAAAAATCTGATCCAGCTAGGCTAGGAGCCCAGCTGCCCTACTGCTGCCCTCACGGGCTGAGGAAGGATTTGAATGTCCTGTCATGCCAGGAATGGGTTTGCATGGGTCTTCAAAACCCTTCCAGAAAGGGAAAGGGGAAGCAGAAGGGGCTGGTAGAGGGAGAAGGCAAGGCTTGCTATTGCCTGCCAGTGTAGGGAAAGCAGGAACATCACCCTTCCTGGTGTGCTCCCTGCCAGCTCTTGGATATGAAGGCTTTGTGGAGCCCAGAAAAGGTGATGTACAAGGCTTGTGAATGCCATCCCTTTCCCACTGCTGAGCAGGAGAGATAATTAAACAGGCTGTGCTGCTAAATGGTACTTAAGTTGCACAACCTGGATCAGCATGACAGATACCCAGCAGGGCCCAACACATCGTGTAATTGTGATTGCTTTTCCACTTCTGCCTGGAGAGAGCATCTTCAAGGAGCACCCTTTGCAGCCACCTGCCACCAGTGACTGAGGGCCAGCACACGAGCTGCTCCTGCCACCAGCACTGCTTTGGCTTGCTCCCTCTTATAGGCAGGTGGGGATGGAGATTTGGGAACACTTACAGTTTCAGAGGGATGATGAGGGAACTCTTTGCAAGGTCTGACTTGAGGAAAGCATCACCGAGGACTAAGCCATTCAGGCTAAGTGTGGGCACACAAAAGATGAAAGCATCCCACACCAGTAACCATGCCAGAATCCCTTATCCCACACTTCCCCATGGCCAGGCAAGGACTTGTTGATTGCTTTGCATCTGCTTGTAGGCCATGCTGACTGAAGCTGTAACATCACTGAGAAGGAAGTCAACAGGAACAAAGAGGAAGAGGAGGAAATTCCCATAAACACCACTGGATACCGCAGCTAAAAATAAATGGGAAGGGTGCTGGTTCGTGATTTACTATTCCTTCCTGTGACTTCCCATCTGCCAGGCTCATGCCTGCACTGTGAGAACTGGGATGGACAGCTTTCCACCACAGCTGTTCCAGGCCAGCAGCCAGCTGACATTGCACAGCATGTAGGTGGATATTTTTAAAGTTATTTGTCTTCCCCTGTCCGTGCATGCTGGTTAAGATAACCAGGGCGATATCTGCTAATAGCCTAACCTTCCAATATTCTCACTGCTCCGTATTCCCTGTCAAGCGTGGGAAGTGACTGCAGCAGAGGTTCAACAGCCATCACTGGTGTGGGGCAGCACTATCAAGAGGCACCTCTTGCCCATGTCCCAGGCACTGAGGTCTCAGCACAGCTCAGCTGCTTCAGGGCTTATTTGGCTGTGCACCTACCAAAGCTGCTTGCATCTATACTGCAGGGTAGCCCAGCTTCAGGGCTCTGGGCTGCCACAAGGCAGGGTTTGCGGAGCTTTGGAGAAAAATCCCAGCTTTTTTCCCATTATGTTATGTCCTTGAAAATTTCCCTTAGCTACATGCATGGGGCAAATCTGTTCAGCCCATGTCTGACCATTACAATGCCTTTTATCATATAACACTCACTGATGTTCTGAACCAGTATGGGATGGCCCAGCCCTGCCTCTGCTCTGCTCCAGTCAACTTCATGATTTCAGGGCATCCTTTTTTGGCCATGAAGGTCTTCTGCCAGGATGTATGAAGGCAGAAAGTTGGGAAAAGGCTGCTCCACCCATGCATCCTCCAGCATGCAACCCCAGGGCAGCGCTGGTTTCTCCCAGCCCTAATCCCCACACCTCCGTTTTGGTGCAAAGCCAGGAGGAAGTCTAATTGCTGACAGCATTGCCAAGAAACCCAACATGTCCAAAACCATTGTGCTGTTTTTAGCATCTCCCATCCAGGAATCTCGCAAGCATGTGACTGAGGAGGTATTTTTACCTCCCTCCCTCAGCATTCCTGGCGGGACAGCTGGTGCCTCTGCAGTGTGAGCCCGTCACTGGTGGCTGCTGTGAGCCAGGACCAGCAGCTGGGCCCACTACCAGCATTGCCAGCTTCCAGGTCCCAGCAGCCCAGGATCCCACAGCTGAACCAACCACCCCATTTCCCCATGGGGTTTAGTCCCTGGGGTCAGAGCCTCAGCAGTGTGCTTGAAATCCTCCCCCAGTGCTTCTGTAAGCAACAGCAGAGAAGATTCAGAGGAACAGCAAATGTGAATTAAGGACAAAAATAGTGAAAAATTGTGTGGGGTTTCTTTCAGATAAACAATATGTGAAGGCTGGTCACAGCTCTCCTGCTGTGCAGAGCCCTTTCCCATACATGCCCAAGCTCCTCTACTCAGAGCTGGGCTCCTATGGATCCATCCAGATGCAGAGCTGGCCAATAAAATAGCAAATGAGAGGCAGGGCGTCAGACCTCAGCCAGCACTCAGCACCCCAAATCCTCCAAATCCAACCTCCTTGTCCCCATGTTGCTGCCCTTGGAGTGACAGAAAAAAACATGGATTGCAAGGGTCTTAGCCATGCTAATTCCTCACAGAAAAATTGGAATAGTGAGGCTAGCAGGATCAGGGCAGTGATCACCACCTGTACTGGTGAGGCCACACCATGAGTGTGCATCCATTTCTAGGCCTTGCACTTTAAAAAGGACACTGAGGTGCTGGGAGTGTGTCCAGTAGACAACAAGGCTCTGAAAGGTTTAGAAAACATGTCTGTGAGGAATAGCTGAGGGGGCTGGGCTTCTTTAGTCTCAAGACAAGGAGCCTCAGGAGGGATCATCGCTCTCTTCAAGTGCCTGAGAAGAGGCTGTGGCCAGCTGGGGGCCGGTCTCTTCTACCGGGCCTGCAGTGAGATGGGAAGAGGGAATGGCCTAAAGATGATAAGGGGAGATTCAGATTACATATTAGAAAAAAAAAATCCGTGTTACTGTGGTCAGGCATTGGAATAGGCTGCCCAGGGAGATAGTGGAATCACCATCCCTGGGGCATTTACAGGGCACCTGGATCTGGCTCTGGATGGTGTGGTTTAGGTGTTACAATGGAAGTGCTGGATGGACATCTGGACTGGATGATCTTAAAGATCTATTCCAACCTTAATGATGATTCTGTGATTCTGAGAGAGTTTTTCTGCACGCCTATTCCTCGGTAGGTACTGCCCAGCCCATGCTGCATGCTAGTTCATTCAGACTGATGTGTGGGGGAGCAGAGAGGTTCAACTCATTGGCTTTCTTGAGAGGCATCAAAATAAAGCCAAGGTCTGTGAAAACCCCTGGGGTTTCAATCAGCCAAAATCCTTCTTTGACAAAGCAATGATCCTGAGGGAAAGGATGCAGTCTCCTGACTCTCATCCAAACAAAGCCAAATGCCAGCAAGGCTGCATCAGGAAAGATGATGCTTGATGCAAGGGTGACTACATATTTTGCTGGAGAACAAGAATCTTTTCCATCTTTGGGATATATTAATAAGGATATCTCCATTTTTAAGACATCAGTGAGAGCCACTCAAAGCACTCAGCTTGAACCAGCAGGGAGTTAAAATCCCTGACAGAAATCCCTCCTCTGGGAAATCAGCCCTCAGTGAAAACCCAGCACGCCATCCTTTCACAGCCTGCAGCAAATCAGCTCAGGGTGCTGGAAACCAAGGCAGCGCAGCCGGGATGCTGCCGGTGACACGTTCAAGGGCACAACAGCGGTGCCGCAGGACAAGGGGCTCTGCAGGGGCTGAACCTGTGGTGACTGCTCCTGCTCTGGCAGCTGCTGCTCCAGGACGCTGGGAGATGTGGCAGGAAGGGCAGGCGCCAGCTCCCAGATCTCAAATTAGGTCAGTGGAGTTGTAACATCTGGCCCTGTAGCTGCCTTTCGGCGGGGATTAGGGACAGGCGCCACTGCAACATAAATACCCCGAGATGCAGCTTGTGGGGATCTGGACATCTGTGCTCTCTCTGTGGCTGAGGGGCTCGGGGGCTGCTCCACACAGGAGAGAGACTGCATTCGCCTGTCCCATGGGCCTGTCCCACGGGCCTGTCCCAGCTGTGGACACTGTGAGCCATTCCAGCACCATGGGAGGAGCTGCAAATGCGAGCAAACATTCCCGTGAAACTGGGAGAATCTGCCAGAAAGGAGGCATTATCCAAAAGAGCTACACAGGAACTCAGGAAACCCGGCTTAGTCATGGGACAAGGCCATGGGCAGGGGGGACAGCAGCTGGGATGTTCCCATTCACCATGCAAAACCAGAGCCAGCCTTTTACATCCTGTATATAAACACAGTGTCTCTATATAAACTCACATTAATAAAGACATGCAGGACATTGCTTTCGATTAGCATTTTCGGCAGCATCAAATTTCCTTGTTTCTCAGTCATGAGAAGGAAATTAGATTTTCTGTGTGTTTTGTTGTTTGTTTTTTTTTTCTTTTTGACTTCTACGTTTTGACATCTACATGTTGTCTTGCAAGTGCTAAGTGGAGGCAGAAAACTCCTTCCCTCGACCTGCGGGCTGTGCTTCTGTCCACAGGGGTGGGAGGTGCTGCTCGGTGCTGCTCTCCATTGCTGCCAGGGCACACTCGGAGCTCACACAGCTCCTGTCCCACCCCCAGGACTTTCCACAGCTCTGCTCCCTCCCCTGGTTTGGTCTCAGGAGTGAGTCCTTCCCCTGTGAATCAGGCAGGAAGGAGCAGGTTTGACACCTGCTCCTGCCTTTTCTGAATGTGAAAATTAAATTTCTAAGTACACAAGATGATTTTTTTTGCATGCTTTCTCCCTGCAACTGCATTTCTTTAGCCTCATGTGGCTAGGGATTGTCCCTGTAAATGGAAAGACCAGAAGACATATAAACCCGGAATTTAGGAAGAACAAAGGTTAGAGAAGGTTTTAAAAAGGAAAAGTTTAAGGCAAATGGGAGAGAGAAGTGTGACTCACACACCAGAAATAGAACCACAACAAGAGCGGAAGGTGAAATAGAAAGTGGAAGAAGCTCTATTGCTGATGCCCATAGCAATCCTCACTGCTTACAACCACTTTGTGACTTTATAAGTTGGCCTCTTTACCCAGATCAAATGAATTCCTCTGAGCTTCCAGGCATCTATTGTCGATCATATGCCTTTACAGACAGGAATATTTTAGTATCTCTTAAATCAGTGTCATGTGTATCTCTTTCACAGTTTCCAGGAATTTCTGGGCTGCCTTTAGTGTTGTCACAGTTAGAGAAATAAAATTTGTTGTACCATGATCTTGTGATCTGACATTATTTTTTGGCTGCTTCTTTCTCCATGATAGACTCACTTCATTTGTTAGTTCCTCTGTGTTTAAAACTATATATAACCTTACCTCTGGCCCTCAAGATTATCCCTCAGTAAGAAGAGTTTGAGAGTGGAGACCAAGTAAGCTTCAAAAGAACACAGATGTAAGATGAAGACAGCACATAGAAGAAATTACTGGGTTTCTATTTGATTCATTAGAAATCATAAAATTGAACCACTTTGTCTGGACTCTGGGCCCTCCTATGCCAGGAATATCATAATTTTAGGCTTCTTCAAGCAGCTTTCATTTAGAAATTAGCTTTAGCCTTCCCCACTTAGAGACAAATCCCAAATGCCTTTCCCCATCCCACCAGATTGAGACTGAATAAGGTAGTGGATGAAGCACTCAGAAACAAACAGCAAATTGGGTCAGTGGGCCTACAGATGCTTTTTCTAGAAGCTTAGGTTCGAAGATGCCTGAGTTAGGCTGTGGACTATTTTTGAGTTTGTGGTCCCAAGGATTGTGATAAATCCACCATATCTCAAGCCTAACCACTGTGATATCAGAGTGGTGCCAGGATATTTCAAGTTAGGGGCTGAATACATATTTACAAGTGTTTTGTTTGTGGCCCACCAAAGCCAACACAAGACTTCAGGAGCATACTGAACTTCAGCAGTGGGAGCAGAAAGAACAGCAGCAGCAACACGTTTCAAACAAGAGACTTGATGCTTCATTAAAGGCAGTGTGAACAAGACACACAGAGTCATGCTTTAAAATGTCGTCCAGGATGGGTGCCCAGCTTGCAATCAGATGTATTCCAAACACATGGACTACAGCTCTGCCACCTCCCATCTCAGCTCCAGGACAGCTCTCCCTGCAGGCCAGAGCCAGCCTTGGGACAGCTGAGCAGTCCCTGTGCCAGCAGCTGGAAAAAGAAGGTGGAGAGCTGGAGCACAGGAGGAACCACGAACAGGAGCACACAAGGGCTGAGTGCTCCTTGCCCAGCACAGCAGTCTGTTCCCAAGTGCCTTTCTCTCATTATCCCCTTGCTCACCGGAGCAACAGAACCCTCAGTACAAGGAGCTGTTGCAGGCACAGTGAGGAGAGGAAAGATGAGGTAATGGCAGCAGAGGACAGTGGGGAGGTAGAGGAGAAGAGCAGGATGGGTGAGGAGGAGGCAGCTCTGTGGGATCTTTTTCCACAGACACATCAGTCACTGTAGGAGCAGCAGAAGAAGAGGAGGATCAGGGAATGACCACAGGGAAGGCAAGCAAGAGTCTGGGGAAACAAGTGCAGGATGGGGGTCACGAAGCTGCTCTGCAGGGAAATGCTGGGAATGGGAAAGCAGAGATGTTTTTCCCAATTGCTGATTTGAGGAGCCATGAAAACACACACCTGCACACATCCTTGTATTTAGGGAAACCTCTTTTTCTGCATCTTTTCCAAACCTACTAAAGCCATCATGTAGGGAAAGCATTTGTCAGTATTCATGGAGGCATTCCTGTGTGCCTTTGCATACACCACTGATTGAGTTCAGGTTACGCTCAGTGGAGTCTACTCAACCCACAGGGGAAGAAACCTCTTCTCTAAACAGGAAATATAGAACAAAAGTCAAGACACTTTCCTCCTGTGCTTCTGCAGACTATCTTTTCGAGGCACTGGCAAGGTACTCCCAAGAAAGGCAGAGGCTGCAAACAGAGCCTGAGGTTTCTCTTGTTCCAAAAGAAGGAAAAATAAACCCTTCATAAAAACCTAAGATGAATTTCATCAGGCAGAGGATGTTGCCACCTGCTGCTTAAATAAGGGCAGACATCAGTTCCCTATAGTTTGGGTCATTCCTGGGATTTGAATTTTTCTGCACGTTCCAGGGACTAACAGATTATTTTTTTCTGCTTGTAAACCAGGTGCCAGCAACTCTTCTTCCACTGTACTGCGGGCAAACACAACAGACCACAAAACACTCCTTTCTTTGCACCCTTCCCTGTAATCAGGTTTGCACATCAGCTGGGCTACCACAGCAAGCAAAAATTACCTGCAAACCCTTCAGATGAGCCCAGCTGTGTACTTAGCTGCCACTTTTTCCCTTGTGCCACCTAGCATAAAGTGCAAACCTTTGGAGAGAGCCAAATCTTTAGCACTCAAAAGCAAATTAAAGACAGAAGGGACTTTGAAAATGATTTTCAAAGAATTGTTAAAAACTATGTGGCCTACACACACTGTGAACAGGGGTGAAACTGCTGCCCTTATTTGCAATTCAAAGAATTAGGTTGTAATGTTGAGAATTAGAGCATACGTTCTTTGTGCAGGATTAAGTAAAAATGCTGATGTTTCTGTGAGACAGTAGCTTGGCAGACAATGAGAAATGAAATAAAATGAGCCGGGTTGCTCTGCAGTCAGAACTGATGAAACAGCAGCATTGGATTGCTATTCTCCCTGGTAAAATGCCTCTGGGAAAAAAATCTATTAATCACAACCATCTGGAAGAGAGCCTCAGCTGCAGATGCAGTTGGGCTACAGGGGACAGGGCTGAGCAGCCAGACCAGTGGCTGTGGCCAGGAAGGAACAGCAGGGACTATGCTACACCATCTGTGGGGACAGAGGAGAAACCCCACAGGGCCTGGTGTACAGAAATGGAGATGTAAAGCCTTGGGAATCACGCTGATTTAATCTGAATTTAATTTTTGTAAGGTTTCCAGACATGATGAAATTACTCTGAAACTGGTTAATTTTCTGGGGGCTCAACCAGTTCCATGCAGAGTCTAAAATCACCAACACAACAGCAGGAAGGGAAGGGAGCTCATACCATGCTAGGTGGCAGGACACTCAGCCACTAGAGCTGCCCAAATTAGCTTCATCTACTTTGCCAAGATCCATCGCCCTGTCTACACCTACTTGCAAGTAAAGAAAATTTTGCTTCTGCAGGGAGAAATATCTGTTTCCAGAGGGAAAATTGAGGAAAACTACAATTTTTGGTGACTTTATCTAGAGTTCTTAGAGGCCTTTACTGGTCATGTGAAGGCCTGAATGCTGTCAACACAGTTCTCAGGCATAGCACATACAAAGAAAGCCTTTCTCTTCACCAGGAACCACAGAATGTTAAATAAGTCCATCTAGCTCTACCTCCCTTCCACAGAAAAGGCCACCTTCTAGAGGGCCAGGTTCCTCAGAGCCTGTCGTGGGGCTAATTTGGTCTTTCCCAGCCAATGCACTAATTAATGTTGGGGGCTTATTTTTGTTGTGAGATAGGATTAAAAGGAAAGAAAGCAAAGCAGATTCAAACTTGAAAACATAAAAAGAAAATTTTATTAACAGAACTAAAGGGGAAAATAATAATAGTAGGACAATCAGAATAAAATTTCAGACAACCTTTTTTCTTTTTCACTGACAATGCAAAGATAAAGCCCACAACTTTCAGTCAGTTTACTACTTCTAAAATAGTCTTATCTTCAATTCACTTGGGGAGAAGAGTTGCTTTTGTTGTGCTATGTATGGAGTCTTTTTCCACAAGAAAACAGGTTTTCTTGTGGCTTTGTCACAAACAAAAATAACTAACCAGAAATAGAATTATTTTGCAGTGGCAAAGCATTTCTCTTGTTATACAGCTTTTACACAACTGCTTTCATAGACTA
>VZTB01009283.1:903825-987186 GCA_013397245.1 Thryothorus ludovicianus
GGTGGCAGTGGCTGCCCAGCACTGTCCTGGCTGCTGCCATCCCCGGCCATGTGGCCGCTCTCAATCTCAGGGTTGCTCCTGGCCTCGGAACCCCTCTTGGCTTTGGGGTCCGGCAGACTCTCTGGTGAGAGGCTCGGCAGCCTTTTGACCAACCCTCCAGGAACAGGAAAATCTCAGCCAAGCCAGGAAGATCAGATCAGCCCAGGCCTGGCCACCCCAGGCCCAGCGCTTTGGCCCAGACCCCGTTTGGCCCAGGCCCCGCTGCCTCCTCCCAAGGCTGGAAGTGAAGTGAGTCACCCTCTGCTATTTTTTTTTGTTTTAAGAATGTGTCTTTACAAAAACGTAGCAACTCCATTGGTTCTATTGAACAATGCCAACCTATGACAGAGCCCCATTCAGCCTGGCCTTGAACACTTCCAGAGACGGAGTACACACTACTTCTCTGGGCAACCTGTCCCAGTGCCTCACCACCCTCACAGCAAAGAATTTCTTCCTAATCCCTAAACCGAATTTACTGTCAGTTAAAAACCATTATTCCCCCCTTGTCCTATCACTCCATGCCCTTGTTAAAAGTCCCTCTCCAGTTCTCTTGTAGGGCCCCTATGGGTACTAGAAGGTGCTTTAACGTCTCCCTGGAACCTTCTCTTTTCCCGGCTGAACATCCCCAACTCCCTCAGCCTGTCTTCATAGGAGAGGAGCTCCATCTCTCTGATCATCTTTGTGGCATCCTCTGGACTTCCTCTAAGTCCACTTCCTTCCTATGCTAGGTTCTCAGAGCTGTATACAGCACTGCAGGTGGGGTCTTACCAGAGAAAAGGGTCAGAATCCTCTCCCTCTCCCTGCTGGCCATGCTGCTTTGGATGCAGCACAGGATGTTTGTTTTCTGGGTTGCAAAGGCACATTGTTGGATCACACCCAGCTTCTCATCCATTAGCACCCCCAAATCCTTTATATCTCCTTGTATTTATATCAAAGCCTTGTATTTTGCTTGGGAGTGCCCCAACAAATGGAGGACCTCAGATAAGTCAAGCCTGGGGAGAAGTGATTCAGCAGTTCCCAAAGAAGAGAAGGAAATTCTTAAGGTTATCAAATGGGAAGGTCTTGAGAGCAGAAAAGGGATTCCTCTTGCCTTTCTGTAATCTTACTACACTACAAAAATCTGGTCACTGTGACATGACTGCTTTTTCCACTTTCTGCTAGCAGACTGGGGCAGGGGAAGTCAGAGGAATTATATTCCCTTAGTAAAGCAAAAGCATATGTTTTATCTCAACCTATGTGGTCGAGCTGTCCCAGGGCGAGCTGAAATATTATCATCTTCATTAAGAAACTGCCCAGTCTGCACAAAGCAAACATCTTGGCTGCCTCAGAAACCTCTCCAGATGACAGTGTAGAGGTGATATATTACAGAACCAGAGCTGCTTTTCAAATCAGGAGGGGAATGGATAAAAATTTTGATTTGTTTTCCTGTCATTGAGCAGTTCCTTTTGATATTGCTCAAAAATCTGTTCCACTGGTCATCCCCTTTTAATAGTGCAAGAGAAGAGAACAGCATGCAGAAATTATTTGCAGCTGCAGCCACCACAGCAGCACTGCCTGGCACCCCAGGCCACTTGCAGTAATCCAGTGCTGCTGCTGGGTCCCACCTGTAGTCTCAGATGCTCTCCTGCATCCCCTCCTGCCCAGGCAGCTGTGGAGTCATGAGTAACAGATCAAATTCCAGTCTCAGAGCTATATATTCCTGGGACCACAGCAAAGGAAGGCCTTCTGTTCACTGGGTTTCCCTTCCATTGCCCAGAACCAAAGACAGCCAATAACCTCCATCAAGCCAAGAGGGTGGGAAGAGTGCTTTTTTTCCAGCACCAACAGGCATTTAGATCTGGGTGTGGGGGAGGAATCCATTGGCACACCCTGAAGGTGACCTGTGCCATTTTTACCAGGATATAACACACACTTCTAACATTTGAACACTTGCGACTACTTAGAAGCAAAGGAAGCTGCCAGGGGAACAAGCTGAGTAGTTCCTGGGAGAAGTAACCAAATGGCAACAGGAAGGCAAGGGTGGGCAAAGCAACAGCTGGAGCAAAGCTCCAGACGTGCTCCATTCCTGAAGGTGCTGGCAAGGGTAGCCCATTTTCAGGAAGAGTAGTACAGCAGAACCTGGTGTGAGGAGCACGATATCCTGATAGCTGGCCACCAAACCCACCACCCATGCAGCAGAACAGGACACTCACCAGAATGTGGGATGACGTGGGTGTGGATTGTGAAGGGAGCAACTGCCTTTGCTGAGCCTTAAATAGCATAAGGTCAGGAAACACAGATTTTGGCAGCAGAGAGACATCAACTGCATAGAGAGAGGCTTGTAAACACTAAGGGTTGGAAACCCAACAACTATGTGCAAAAAAAACCTCGTCAGGCAATCCTTATCATGGGCACTAACAGAGCCTGCTCTCGCTACTCACAAATTGGCCTGACAATGCTGCACAAATAGGAAGATGAAGGTAGCAAGGCTTGCTCCGCAACTTCAGCTACACTTTCTGCATGTTGTCAAAGCATGAACAAGTGATCCAGCCCAATTCTTGACTTCCATGTTGATTTCTCTGTATTGAAACCTTAAAAGCATTATTTTAAGCCATTTATATTTAAATCAGATCGTGGAGTTTCTTGAGTCAATGAAGACAAGAGCAACCCTCAAACAATTAAGAGTATCTTATGCTTACTGTGGAAATTATGAAGGGGAAACATAAATTTGCCTCATTCCATGAGGTGCCCAATTGAGGAACAGTTTTGGCAGCCTGACCACAAGAGTACTCTGGCGACACAGTGTCACCTGTACCAAAGAGGTCCAGCATGTGGCCTTTCAAGGAGTCAGGGCATCAGCAGCTCATTGCCTATCAAATGGGAAAATCACAGTGAAAGCCAGAACTAAATCACTCCCTTAAAACTTTGTATTTCCCGCTGGAAGCAGCAATTTCAGCATCTTGACACTCAGGATGTTGAAGCTCCATTGTGGTCAGCCAGATAAGCTACTCAATGTGGAAGTACTTTAGACCAGAAGAAAATCTCAAGTTTGCAATCTTTACTCACTTCTTCATATATAAAAATACAGAGGCATTTTCATACCTATCTATCTAAAATGAAGTATTTTACCTACCGCCCATATTTAAGTGCAATTGCACATTCTACAGGGCTGTTTGCAGTGCCATGCCTGACAGAAGCAGGATTATTTTCTCTCTCTTACTTTCTTCCACAGAACATACACTAAACTGAATGGAGATCTTCATTCTCATACAAAAGCAGCAGAAGTTCCAGACCCACAACTACCTGGGACTATGTTATTATAGCAACTCCTGGTAGAGAAATGCCCAGCAGAGGCTCAGAACTGCTCCTTAACACCTCTTGTTCAGCGCCTCTGCAGAGCAGGTGCTGTTTTCCTGCACACTTTAAAATAGGAGACAAGTCCAGTACTATCCAGTGACACCCGGATGCAACAGGTTTCTGGCTGACCAGCACACACATCACAGAACCTCTGCTGCACGTGCCCAGAGTTGTGACATTAATTCAGGGAAATTTTAGTAAGTTTAGGGAAAGTTTAGCAAGTAGAACGAGTTTTGGCTTTGCAGAAGTAACATTTAAATTATGTTTTTTTCAGTGGAAGAAAAAAAATTCAAACCTTGGCTGTCTCACAGCGCTTCTTTTAGCTTACAGATTTTGTACTGGCTACACAGCTACTGTATTGCAGAGGTTCACACATCATTTTTAATTTTACTTTTTTAAAACAAAAGCCCTGGTGCAGCCCAAACTCACCATGAAAAGCGTAAGGAGAAGTCTTCTCCAAAAAGGCAATGCACTATTTCAGAAGAGAACTCCAAACACATGCTTTACATTTTCATTCTAATACAAATGCCATGTAATAAATTATATTGCCTAGAGAAGCTGTGGATGCCCCATCCCTGGCAGTGCTCAAGGCCAGGCTGGATGGACGGTGTCCTATCCATGATGAGGGAGCTGGAACTAGACTTAAAGAATCCTTCCAACCCAAACCATTCCATGATTCTATGATTAATACAGAATATCAAATGAGCTTATATAAGTTTCTGATCATCCTGAGCGTGTGTGAGAGGCTAGAGAACAGCAGTGAGGAGAATGAAGACAAGCACAGTGAAACCAAGTTTCCTGGTAAATGACATCTCTATTTCAGAGCAAAGGGGGATGCTGAAGCACCAGCACATTGAGTGCATCCTCAGTTTTGATGAGCCCAAAAATTCAGTTCAGAATTCTGTCCTACATAGTAACTGTTATCTGGTTATTAAATTATTCAATTTATTGAATTAAACTGAAACTTGAGGGGCAGATGCAGGCAGTGTACATCCTCCGAGATGTATCACACACCAGATTTTGCAATTTTATTTACTTGCAAGGGAAAGCAATGTCCGCTTACTGATACTCAGTTTCTTCTCTGAAAAAGAGATAGGCAGAATATTTGAATGACACAAGGAGGCCTTTATACAGACTACTGAAAATGCAATTTCTTTGAGAAGCTAGCTGAATAAATCACATTTCTGTAATCATTATCATGAAAAAGAAAAATTAATAGAAACAGAGTGATAACAGAGATAATACCGGAAACATCTGCAAAAAATGAGATAATCTTCATTATTCCATAGGCAAACATAGACATAAGAAATCCCCATCAATTTTTGACAACTTATAAATGTGTTATGTCCCACCCATCCACCAGATCCTCCTAAAAGCTTGCAGAAGGCAGTAAGAACAGCAGGGAAAGCAGGACTGCCAGAAGAGGACACAGAGGGTGTGCAGGCACTTGGTGCCCTCTCCTGGGCATGACAGAAAGATCCTTGTTTAGCCAATTCAGAGCATGGCCATGGAAATAGGGTCTTCTCCTCCTTAAACTGATTCCTCAGATGAATTAAAGACACAGGTCAGAGAGAAAGTTCACACACTAGCACAGAAGTACTCAGCTGTTCAAGTCCATTAGAATTCCTGACACAGCAGCGTGTTACATCACAACATTGTTTATTATGTAACTTTTTACAATACAAACAAAAATACAGAAATGCAGTATATGAATACAGCTAAATGCAAAATGGTGATGTTTTTCTCGAGGCCATATTCTCATTTCTAGTAAAATAAAGAAAGACTGCACACAGGTAGAAACAGGTAGGTTGGTAGTTAACTCCACGATTTTGCCTAGAAATGACCTATAAATGCGTTTTCCTGCTACTTACCATAAAATGTAAAAAGGGAGTTAAAGGAAAATTTTACTCACTGGTTCCTACCATATGAAAGAAGCTATAATCTATTTAGGAGGGTCAATATATGGAAAAATATCTAAATTAAATGTTATTACAAAAAATGAAGCAGTAATGAGATCCTTCTGGCTAAAGAAGTTACTAAATGATAATAGCATATATTTAAAGAATCCAAAACATAAAAGGGTTGTTATAAAAAGCTTAGGTGCACTGTAAGCTTACAACTTTTTTTTTCCATGTGTCCTTTTAAACAATGGAAGTGTCAAAAATAGGGTCAACTGTGTTAGACTAAATTACATTATTGTATATGCTGCACTGAATGGAATTCTTGTATTATAATAATAGAGAAGCATTGTTTGCATCATATTATGGCAATTTATCCTTGCTAAAAACCGTCTAGAGTCCTGCATTTTTTGATATCCTGTAAACCGTCAAACCACCAGAACATGATTGTACAACAGTAAAATGTTTTCTTTTGCATTAAAATGACACCTGTTTAAAAAAAAAGAATGAAAAAAAGGTACTTAGAGCTGTTATTTTTCCAAGTACACAACACCCTAGACAATTCAAGGCATCTCATTCTCCATCAAAATTAACAAAAATTTGTCATGCTGTTAAATCCATTACTATGCGACTGGTGCAAAATTGGTCAAACGGATCCAACAAACACTGATGTCCAGGCTGGCATATTGGCAACTAATACATAACTGGTGGTCAAAATGATGCATTTAAAATATCTTCCCTTTCTTCTTATTCTTTTCCAAGGTTCTAAAACGACATTAAAAAAGAGAGTTTGTTAAATAATGCATACATCTTTTGATTTTTTAAAAAATTAGATACAGGCACTTTAGTAAGGCTTTACTGGTAACAACACAATGGATGAAACTTACTAAGTACACAGTACTTGTACTGTGTGAAGGAAGCATTGCAGTTATCACCAGATTTCCCCTCCCAAGGACTAGGGGAAATAAACATTTTCATTCTCAAAACTTTAATTCTTCATCCCCCAGAAGTCTGATGCAAATCTCTCAGTATAAACATTTATTTTTTTACATAAATATATTTATGTGTGTGTACAATGTTTTTGCAGGCTAAAATCTGCTTTAGAAGCTAATAATTCTCCCACTGTTGCCCAAAAATGGTCATTTGTAACTAAAAGCAGTTCAAGACATTTCTTGGCTTTTAAGTGACTCCTCCATAGTGGTCAACAACCATGGATGGACTAATACTGTCTCAGTAATTGCCTTTGAGAAGAAAGCCACAGAACTTTTACCATGAACTGCAGGACAAGACTCCAAATTACCTGGAAGAATTCTGTTGTTCCAAAATACGTTGTTGAGCTTCCCAGTTCGCTTTCTCATCCTCAAACTGACGACGCTTTTCCTCCAATTCTTTGTGTTGTGCCTCCAAATTCTTTTTCATTTGCTCATGGCGTCGCTGCAGCTGTAGAAGATAACATACTGAGTCAGTAGGTGCAGAAAACACAGCAACTTTTGGAACTGTACTAACAAACATTAGCAACTAAACTTACTAATGCAACAAAATTATGTATTCTCTTTTTCTTCGGAGAAAGTAGCTCAGACAAAACTCTGAGGTGACAGGTATTGCCAGTAACAGGAAACAAAAGGTTATATTAATGCCATAGCTTCATTTTACACTTTACAGAAAATGCCCCAAATGCAGCCCAACTTACAAACAGGATTTGTAGGCAGCTACATTTGGCAAATAAAAAGGAAATTTAAAAATACTTTGGTATTTGATGCAAACATTAAGCAGCAAACTGCAGAACATTTGAGTATCACTAATGCATAAAAGAGCAGCATCTTTGACTTTCTGTGAGAGGAAGAAACCCAAAATATTAATTTCATCCTATAGCATTAACTATTTTGTGGATCTATTTTGAAAGAATATTAAGTGGATTAATTTATCCACTAATTAAATGAATTAGTATTATTGAGGAAATGAACTGTCGACATTCTAAGACAGAGCAAGAATTTTCTCCTGCAAGTTGATGGGACAGACTGACAACCAAATGTGTTGTGAGAATGGAAACACTTATCAAGAGAAATGATTCCTTTTGAATGGTATAATGTTTTTTAATATTTAATTATATCATAGTATAGTTGGGGTTGGAAGGGACCTTAACGATCATTTAATTCCAATCCTCCCATCAAGGGCAGGGACCCAGACGCTCAAAGTGAACATGTCCAGGGTTGGGGTACCCACAACTTCTCTGGACAATCTGTTCCAGTGCCTCATCACTCTCATAATAAAGAACTTTCTCCTATTTTCCGATCTAAATCTACTTTCTTTCAGTTTAGAGCCATTTTCCTTGTCCTGTCACTCCATACCCCTGTAAATAGCTCCTCTCCATCTTTCCTGTTGGGTCCCTTCAATACTGGAAGGCCATAATCAGGTCATCATGAAGCCTCCTCTTTTCCAGGCCAAGCAATTCCAATTCTCTCAGCCTTCACTCATACAAGAGCTGCTCCATCCCTCTCATTGCCTTGGTGGCCTCCTCTGGACCTGCTCCAGCAGGTCCATGTCCTTCCTGTGCTGGGACTCAGAGCTGGATGCAGCACTGCAGGAGGGGTCTCACCAGTGGGGAGGGGAGAATCCCCTCCCTTGACCTGATGTCCACAATTCAGAGAAATTGATATAAAACTTCCTCTTGCCTTACTCTCTTGGAAGACTTTGTTTTACACAAACCCTTAAAAATGTATTTCCTTTCAGGCATTTTTACACAGCACTGTCTGTTCTCTACTTTCCTACATTTATATAATTGCAACAGAAGTTTATGAAGCCATGAATGGTGAAGAAGAATGAATTGCATGAACATAAAAAACTGGTATCACAGGATACACTCAGTCAAAAAGTAATGAGATAGTACATAAATATCAGAAATATTTTTGGTTTTCACACAACACAGAGAATATGGAAGCCAAAAGTATAAAAAGGTTCAAAAAGATTCAAGACAGAAACTGAGGAAAGGACAAATCAAGTGACTAAAAAAACCATGATCCAGAGAAAACAGATAGCTTTAAAATCCTCAAACTGCTGACTGATGTATCTTACTATTCGTATCCCTATCTATTCAGTTCTCAAAAAAACCCAACCCTCTAGATTGATTTTTTTCCTCTGATCCAGTATGCCTTGGCACTTTACAGTGCCTAAGCTGCCAAGCATTTCAACTACCCTTCCAAGTTTTCTCATTTTTCCTCAAATTTGGAGACAAACTTTCTCTAGGAACTTTGACAGTTCTGCACTTCTCTATTAGGCTTCTTGTGAGAAACTGCTTTCACAAAATTTAAAAAATTACTTATTTCAATTTAATAAATTTTACATAAACTTCTAATTTTAAGAGTTGCTTAAAAAGATAACTTTCAGAGCCCCTTGAAGCCTGTAAAAAAAACGGTTTTACTGTGAAGACTTCACCTGGACATGAAAGAAATTAAGAGCTTTATGTATCCATAAAATTTGTTCAAATAATACCAGAACACTGACAAAAACAAATCCTTGACTCTTCCTTAGCCTAGTAATTCTCATTTAGATGGATTTCCTAAATGCATTGTGTACAATTCCTGAAATGCTTTTTCAATACACACATCAATGATCATTATTGCATTAGCTTATGTAAGGCATCAAAGTTTCAAGAACTTTTAAAATGGAAGAAAAAGCACAAAATATTTCAAAGACAAGGCAGAGAGGGTAAGGAAGTTAAGTAGTACTTTAACATGCTATGACAGAAAATAAAAATAGAATGCATGTGAACATTAAAATCACATTTTAAGTTTAGGCTTATATAATTTTAGCAAAGGCAATAAGCTGAGAAAGAAGAACAGTGTTGTCTTGACGCATGTAAACCAACTATGGAATCAATTATGTTGCAAAGTCTTGGCAAAAAGTCCCATCTCTACACTTGTTCAGCCTCAAGTTATATTGGTGTTTAAAACATTCTGATTACCTCAGCTTCAGAGTCCTTCAGTTTCTGAACTTTTTCTTTGACTTTCATCTCAAACACCTGTTCCATTTCCATTTCCATTTTCTTCATTTTGGCTACATGTTCCCTCCTTTCCTCCTCCATCTGTGCCAACGGGCTCCTGCCATAAAGCCAGAAGAAGCAGTTAGCTAGAAAGAACTTTTTTTCCCTATCTGTTACATTAGGGCATCTGGAAAAGGCAAGATAAAAATGCTGAAGCAGTAAGACAAACACATCACTGTAGGCACTGCTAGCTTAAATTCAGTTTGCATTATTATATTAACTGTTTAGATAAGCTTTACTCAAAAAGATATTTCATACAATGTCTTTTCCTCCCCCATAACTGATTTACACTACATTTAGGCTAACAGAAACTCTTGACTTTCTATCTGTAGAACCACCTGGTCATGGGAAGAGAGGAAGTCAATGTTATAACAAGAAAAAGAAAATTAGCATTTTCCAAGTGATCTTCAGGCATCTTTTTCTTCCCCAGAATTCAAATATATAAAAAAATTAATGGACATAATAAGAAAATGAGAAGAGCTGCAGACTAAAGTTCTATTTTCTCTCTAAATCTTCACTGTTCCCAAGGGAACCCAGGAGACTTTTAACATTACAACTGTGTTGAATGCTCTGGTCGTAGTTTTAAAGAGACATCAGCTTTGAAAAAAAGGTTTGGGCAACTGAACATCAGTATTTCAAAGTGTTAGTTGGAAAGGATACCTTTAGAAAGCTATTAACAAATGTAATGTATATAAATAATGCACATTGTTTTTAATTTTTCCATATACTTTATGGTATACTTTCCTGGATTGTACTGAATTTTTAAAGCTGTATAAGTCTGCTATCCATGTTATGGTGACATGGGTTTTAAATAGGAAGTTTCACTGTAAATATCTAATAAAACAGGATAATTGAGATCTAGTGATGATTGCTACAGAGTTTTGTTAACACTCATTCCACAAAGAGCAATCAGAACAAATCACTGGCCTCTTGTTTCAGTTTTGAGTAACTATGGCTTAAAAGGACAAAATTTTAATCATTGTGTTGGCAAAAATGAAGAACTGATTATATTTGGAATAGTTACAATCAATCAGCAGAGCACATCTAATGTATATATTAGGTTGAATCTGAATCAATAGGTGCAATGCTTGGACTTGTGAGTAAAATACTGTATAATATACAGAACTGAAATTGATCTTCGGTTTAATTTTTACTTTAGTCCTTCAAAAGGCCAACTGCTAGCAATCTTTTACAAGGAAAAAATTAATGGTTAAACGCAGGTGAGGTACATTAAGGCACAAAAATACTAAGGAAGTGAAAGAAGAGGTGAGTAGCACTACTTGTGAAAGCTAAGCAGCTATCAAAACAAGACTATTTTCTTTTAGAGATGTAAAGTTCTCAAATGCATCTGCTCTTCAGAAATTAATCTACAAAGTAGAGTAAGCATTGGGGAATCACTGCTGCAGTTTTTAACTCGAAAGGGATGCAGAACTGTCCTTTGATTGGAAACTTAGTAATCCAATGGGGACGACATGCAAGCTGTTTTGAGAAAGTGGTAAAAATCAGTCTGCACAGAAAATCTCATTAACTGACAAGTGAGCGTTTACAGGTGAGAGCTTTACAACACAGGTCACAACTGGTTTTGTTAGGTTCTAAGTACATGACACTGGTAAAAGCATATCACCCTGTATTTCAGGATGAAATTATTCAAGGGATTTGAACAAAAAACCACAACCAAACAAAAACACACACACAAAAAAAAAAAAAAAGAGCTGAAGGGAAAAAACCCACAAACCACTCGACGAAGACATAAAATGTAAAACATTTAACTGATTTCAGAGGACAGGTACTCTAATAACAGTCCTCTAAGTTATTCTGCAAAAATTAAAAATTATTTTAGATATGTGCAAAGTAGAACGTCTGCAAGCAGGTAATCATGGTCAGAAATTATCAAAGTTACTAAATCCCCAATTCAGTAAGAATTGTAAATTTACAGGTAAGGATAAAAATTCCACGAATTCTTTATAAGCATCTATACAAAGATGACTGAGCTATGGACAGAAACCGGGAGAATTCCATAATTTAAGCACTTCTACTGATTTTTAAAATTTGACCAAATTTGACTTGAATCTTAGCCAAAAAGGTTTCTAAAGAGGATGGGGTTTTACAGAGGTATTTGTCACTGTAAGCATTTATAAATTCCTAAAATTTACAGCAGCACAGCTTTAGGAAAAAAAATCCAAACCAACTGCTAGTGGAAAAAACAATGCCAAGAGCAGGATACCAGAAAGCTGTTTTAAATTTGAAACATGAAACAGTGAAATCCTTTTTGTGATTATAGAATTTTTGTCTTAAGTTTTTTTGAAAAATTTAAATGACCACTTACATGCCTTCAACTGTGTCAAATCTAAAAAACAAAAAATACAGAGGCTTAGCTTAGCATGCTTAAATAAAACCACAAAACCAAAAAGCAATAATTAAAAAAGTAAATTGAATATTATTAAAGTCCTAAAGCTAATTATGTGCTCCCCCAAAAGCAAATTTTTCATACTAAAAGGAAAAAACTGTTAGTTAAAGCTTGTTATATCTATTTCAAATTCAGTTAGTTGATCACTACATCAAGTCAATATTAACACAGGTTTGATGTGCAGATGCTTTCGGGAATAGTTCTCCTACAACATCTAAGCTTTTAAAAAGATTTTAAATGTTTTAGTGACATGAACCATCTCTAGCTCTAAACAAGTTTTCAGAAACCAATGGCACCTGGAGATTTATCTCCTCGTTTAGAATTTGTCAGCTAGCAGAGGCCAGTGTACCAAAGGCCCGGGAATGTTCTGATGCTGCAGGGACAGCACTTGGCTCCCACGGCCAGCAGAGGTCTCACCAACGGCCCAGCCACAGCGTCACCTCCCGGGATGCTGCACCCAGCGAAAAACAGGCTGGAAACAAGCTCTGATCTCACCATCCCCTCCCATGGGCTTCATGGCATTAGAGCCATCTCACAGAACTCGCCACGAACACAGGCAAAGGGAGCTGGAAGTGGTCCGCGCTAAGCAGTCAGAGGGATTCGAGCATTGTGTATTTTGTTACTGTGGACTGATGATGGATAAGACCCATCTTTACAGTGTACAATATGACTTTCAATAAAAGTAAGATTTTACATTTAAATTCACTGAAGATAGCAGCTTCATACAGCAAACCAAAAAAATTCTCAAATTATAATACCTGAATTTCAGAGCAAATGCCAGTTTTCTCCCATGTCACATAGTACACATGTGAAATTACACTTACCATACAATTTATCTACATATACGAAGACTACCTTGACATTTTATTTTTTTTAATGGTTAGGATGATATTGAAAATTTGAAAAATTGGATTAAACCTAAAATGCAAAAAGAAGCTCCATAACCATGGAAAATACAGGCTTTGAATTGCTCCTAAGTTAACAAGTTACTTACAGAACAGTCAAGTTTCACCAAATCAAAGGAGGCAAATCAGAGTTAAGATTATTAACTGGAAAGAAAAATGTTTCAATTCATCTGCACAGTATTATTAAAACTTGAAGCATACACTTCTGTTTGTTTTCACATTAGCATTTTTGTCCAAAGAAATATGTTAACAGCTGCATGAAAAACTGATATCTGCTAGGACCATAAAAATACAGCTGTTTTAAAGGTACAAAAGGTCAATCCAGCCTCCAACAGCCGCCAGCAGGAGATACTTCTGGAAAAGTACAAGCACCACTGCATGTCTTCTGGTATGTCTGCCCTCCCAGTCTCTCAAAAACCAGCAGCTTAGGAGCTCCCAGAGCCAGGGGGTGTATCTGTATTTAACCATATGCTTGTAACACCACCAGACAGCATCAGATCACGTCTCCATTCTCATAGAGAGATACAGGATCTGACTCCCATGCAAGAACCAATACTGCCCCAATCTGAGACACAGACACTTTGTTTAAAAGGCCAGCAGGCAAGCATAAAATTCCTAAGGGGAGGCACAGATAAACTGTTAATATCCATTTCTCCCCCTCAGTTTCCAGGAGGCAGATGGTTATTAGGAAGATTCCTTCTATGCTGCTTCAACTATACTAGATTAAAAAACCAAAACCTACAAAAACACACTGAAGTCAAAAAAGCATGTAAAAGCTTAAAAAAAAAAGCTGCAACTCAACATATAGTTAAGGTAAAAAAAAAATAAATAAAAAATCCAGCTGCTTCAAAACCAGCATTCAAGAATTTCACGTATTTATTAAGTCACTCTATGTTCTAGGGAACAAGCTCCTGGAAAATGTTCAAAATAGTCTAAGTTTACAATAGACTTTGCCATTTTTCGGATTGCTGAATCAAACTGCAATTATTTACTCAATCTCTTGGAAAAAAAAAAAAAAAAGCCCTGATAGGAAAGAGCACCAATTGTATGTCTTAATTGCTGAGCTGTAGTACTGCAGTGTTCCAAGAAACAGATTTATAATGGAGAAAATAGTTCCAGAAGGCACATTCACCTGGAAATATTCAGGTGGGAAAGCACAGTCATCTGAAGTGACAAGAGATGCAAAAGTAAGCATGCTTCAGAAAGCAAAGTAATTCCAGATCCTTGCAGAGTAGGTTCTGGCTCAAAAAGAAGTATCATAAATGCTATCAAAAACTGAATGAAGTAGAGGGGTGAATGAAGGTCACAAAGAGTTTTGAAACCGACTCATAGATGTATTTTTGTATAAAATAACATCTTATTGCATCTGCAATACGGGAATAAAAAGTGATTTTTAATAGTCACTCTATTGTTATTTTTAAGAATGCAGAATAACTGGTGCTTACATAGATGAGGTAACAGACTGAGTTTGTAGGTGCAGCCTAACACAAATCTAAGCAGGCACAAAACAAAAATGGTCAAACTGTCATCACTAAAATTCAGATTCTCCAAAACATGAGGAAAACATATTATGATTTTGAAAGGTATATAAGAAACCCAGTATTTAACAACACACACAGAAAAATGCAAACAACTTCCTTTGATATCCCAAATAACAACAGGGATAAAAAGGTTGACTTCTCAGTACTGTAATAGCAAATAATAGTACAGTAAAATGCATAGTAATACCAAGTGAGAAGTCCTGGAGAAAATGCAGAATTTTCTCTTCTGCACTCCTATTACTACATTCTCACTTGACATATTTGCTAGGTACACTCAGAAGCCTAGAGACACGAGTCAGGGATAACATGATGGCAAGAAACATGACAGTGAGAAGAAGTAACCACAGTGTTATGGACATATATATTTGAAAACTAGTATTTTTAAGACTTGACCTCATTAGAAACTCTACTTAAATGCAAGTACACTTCTGAAGGGTTACTATAACTGACATAAACTATTATATTTTTTGTCAGCACTGAGCAGGGAAGTCACATGTAGACTCACACTAGATGAAACTAAATCACATCTACTTAAATCATTCCCTCATAACTTTTAAAGCACTAATAGAGTGTAGAATATATATTTCTTTAGTGAAAAACAGCTTTGTAGTTGTCATATAGCACATAGCAGGTATTTCCAACTTATTTCAGGGAACTTTTTCAGGAAGAACAGCTGTAACTTTGCATACTATTAGCTGAAAAGAATAGTACTCTATACTTTGAGAAATTTGTATTTAAATATAGTACAAAATAAGAGCACCACTAATCATTAATTATTTAATCACTAATTACTGTTGATGCAGTTACTACATACAGGGCAGGATATTTGAGTGTAGCTATTCTCAAATAGCATTATACAATTCAGAATACAGTACACTACTTTTAAATCTTTCAATAATTTCATCAGGTTGGCAAATAACTTCTTGTCAGATGTAATAAAAATGACATATCAGAGTTTGAAAAAAAGTATCTACAAATGCCCCCAAATATTGCAACTTCCTTCTCACAAGAGATAATGATGTTGCAATAATTCCCCTGCCACGATAAGCAGCCATATGAGTAGCCAGAGCAGCATTTCAAAGATGACAGTAGCAGGTCTGCTTTTTCAGAGTTTCTAAACGGATTTTAACCCATTCCTCTCAAAAACATCCCTGACATAGCGTATTGATCATTCATTCAGAAGAACCAACAATTCCACGAGTAACATATAAACCAAAACAGAAATTAACGCACAAAAGCTTTGCACCAATGAAATAAAACTGAGTAAATATAACAGTTGTCCTAAAATCTGAATCTATTATTTAACATGTTTAGTGAAACTAGCGTAAATCTTAGTGAAAGAGGAAAAAAACCCAAATTACAAGTAAACAAGAGGCATATAGTTACAGATGAAGAGATAACTGACTGAAGGCTATATACATACAAATCCATCAGCACTTCTCCCCAAAAAATTCAAAACCAAAAACATAACCGCACATTTATAAAACCAGTCAATCAAAAAAAAGAGAGTAAAAAGATTGAAGTGCAATACATCTTTAACAGGAACTTACTTTGTTAGCTGCCCTTTATTTTTGTTGTTGTCAACACCATTGTATGTAACGGCTGCCAGTTTTCTGCTTCTGTAGTTCTCATAATGTACATTGTTAGTGACATCCTTCAGGTCCTGCATATGAGTTCTGTCAATAAGTGTAATTTATCAGCTTAGCGCACAAATACAAAATACTCTCTGAAAAATCAGTCTCTGTTCATTTTGTAGATTGACTTGAATTAAATTATATCCCTCCATTAATGTCCCATTCCCACAACGTTGTTACTCTAACATTTAAATCAGAGCTGTCAAGACGGCAAAGGTACAGAAATACCAGATTATCTTGCATCAAACTATCTAAAGCTTGCAATATTCCAAACACTAACTTACAGGACCAGTCTTTGGAAAGTTTGAGTTCTGTGGATAAACTCGCAGGTATTTGATAGGCAGATAAGAAAACTGTACTTTACTACTGTAGTAGGTGAGAAAAAGCATGTCAGGCAAGAAACAACAAATCAAAACTTTCTATCTTTTAATTCTACAAAAGCTAAATGTTCACAAAAGCATTCACTTTTCACAATTTTCCATTGTCAGCCTGGAGAAAAGCAAAGCTTAGGATCAAACTGACAGTTTTCACAGCAGATGTCACCTAGAGGACTGCTAGGAGCATAGGACTCAGCATCTAACACAACAAAGCAGCACAGACAGTCTTGCTTTAGAAAAATTTTCAGTGCTAAAGGTTTTAGAAAATGCCTACAACTAAGTGCACGTCAGCACTAACAGTTAACTCAGGTTCCTATGGACTAGTAACAAGTAACACAGCAAGTAATCACAGAAAATTCACTACCAACACCACTGCTTGCTAAATATGTGGTAAGCAAGTTATCATAAAATGCAAGGTAACTGTTTACAATTAAAAATATGGGAATTCATATGAACTCGCTATCTCAAATTCTTTTTTCTCCAAAATATGACTTCCCAACATCTCAGGCATACCAGAGAACTTAATGTTACCTGTCAGTTACTTACCTTATCAACATGTTCCTCAGAATTGTGAAGTCACAGTGTTCACCATTTTCAACTGCAAGAAGAAGTAAGCTTTTGTTGAGATGTCAACCAAAATCTGTGCCTTACAGAGAGGTAGGATGTCACCCATCCACATTCATTCCAACAAATTACTCCCACAGCCTTTCCTTACTCAAACAACATGTGTGCTAACAGAAGGAAAGCATTAGCATAGCTATATTAATGTGTCTTACTAGCAGAGTTCCTATGCTCCCCTAAGCTATACTGGCAAACTGTACTCTGAGTCAGTGCAGCAGAATAAGCAACCACAACACAAGCACAGTTTTGCCCCAACTGTTTGATCCTTTGGCTGCCTGCTAGCACAGTTGTGTAAGGATCACTCTTAAGTGAAGACTTCAGTCTAGATCTGGCTATATCCAAAAACCTTTAAAAGACAGACTCAACCTCTTTGTCCCTGCCAAATAAGTTGCAGAAGTCTTAATTTTAACATGGATTTAGTTCTTTATTAATGAAGCAAAGAAAGGTTGTGTACTGAATTTGACACATGAACTTACAGATGAAGAGAGAGCTGGCAGCTGTCAGTAGATGCCACCTATTTCACCATGCCTATCAGCCCACTAAAGTAGAAGAGGCTGATGCTGTGAGTGGCATTTCCCTGAGAGATCATGAAATGGCACTAGAGAAAAATGCACACTCCAGAACTCCCTGATATGCAGACAGAGAAAGCAACATACGAAGCTCTTAGCACACAGAAAAGAAAAGGCATAGGGCAGGTTCCAATGTGCCTCTGAAGTAAAGACAGACATTTTCATTGCAAGGAGAGAAAAAAAAACCAGGATGAAGGAAGGAAAACAGCCCAAGTAAATTCAGTGAATTCTACAGAAAAATGCAGAATGTTGCCACTTTGTGTGTTCATTCTTGTATCTGCACTCCTGCATTATTTTATTCCATGCAGACTGGTAAATTCCGCTCAGATGGTACATGAAGTCATACTCTCAAAAAAGCATCATGTCTGTCCTTAGCTGACAGACTGAAAGTCACTCCAAGAGGTTCCTTTCAGTTAGGCTAGCTCTTCCCTTCCAAAAGTCATACAATCGCAAACATGAAACCTTTCAGAAATTTGTTTTAAAATAAAGAAAAGCAGCACCATTTTGCTGTCTCCAAATGCCAACAGAAGAGCCTGAAATAAAGCTTGATCTTCTCTGGTGCAGCTGGTTTTTACTTTCTGCCAAACCTCATTTCCTGCCAGACATGCACTTCAAAGTGTTACAGCATTCATTTTTAAAGTATTGGTCTATACACTGCTTGTTGGCTGGGGTTTTTTTGTTTTACACTGCATTCAATTTATAGTCCATTGCCCTTGGAAGGCAGAAATAGTGAGGGGAAAAATATATTCTCTTTATTCAAGACATGCACACCAAAGGAAAAAAACTCAATGATCATGGAAAAACAGACTAATAGTGATTGCTTTACTACAGAGTGTGGTACAGTCCTGCCATGTGGCAGTTGAAATACATGAATGGCATTAAAGCACAAGAAATGGCTGCCAGAAGAACATGCAGTTATTTTCTAGTCTCTATAGCAGTAGAAAGTAAGTTCTAAGTAAATTAAACAAAATTAAAAAAAAAAAAAGTACTCTATTCATTATCAGATACCTTTCTGTTCTCAATTGAACTGATCAAATTAATATTTATAATGTGAATGCTCCAGAAAGAAGAATTTAATAGACAGATATTAGATGATGATAATTGAGGTAAAAAAGCTAGAAAACAACTGTTATTTAAGTCAATCATTACCCACAATAAATTACTACAGGTTTTACAATTTCTCACTGGGACCTCAACAAAAATCTGCTTGCAAAGTTAGATGTTGCTGAAACCTTTACCTTGCTCCAATATTGTCAGAGTAACAAAATGGTACATTCAATTAATTTCCAGACCAAAGACCATTCAAACTANCCTTACCTTCTGCAACACCCCATGGGTACTGCCTTCCTCTAACTCTCTTGCCATTGACTTCAATGATCGTATTACTACCTACCACAGCAAGAGGTAAACGGTCCTACAAGATAAAGTATGACTTTAAAAATCTGCTGCCAAAAGATACTGAAAGCATGCCCATGTATAAACCTGAAGTAAGCTAGATCAGTGCTGTAACAGTGCAATGTCGCTAACCCAAAAGTGCAAGAATAGTGATGTTTATTGACCTCTGCCCAATTTAATGACTTGTATATATACACATACTCCTTCTGAATTCCTTATGCTGCTAGATTCTGTAAATCTAGTTAAGGAACAAACATTACTGTTACTCAGCAAGCTAAGCAAGAGGCAAGCCATTTCCTATTTACTCAACTGCACAATTATTTATCAAGTCATATACTCACTGGCTACAAGGGCTGTTACTTTGACTGGATCCTGTACTCGGTTTTTTTTTTGGCAAAGAACTATGTCAAGTTCTTGTTTTCTGCTGAACCAAGAATGCCTCCAGTGCAACAAGCAACAAAGGAGACGAGCAGCTTCAAGGGGCAGAAAGGGACAAAGAGTACAAAGCCCAGTATTTGGCACTTTTGTCTTCGCTTTTATTCTCTTCTCTAGGGTTAGTCACAAAATATCTTCCATTTTTTGTCCTATTTGCGTTTATCTGTCCTAGGAGATTTCCCCACTAACAAAAAAATTTAAAAGCTCTTACAAGTTGTTACAGCTACTGAACAAACAGAAGCAAGGCTCCAGAAACATACACAACATGGACTCCAACATGAAAGAACAAACTGAAAACATGAGTAAACTAAGAAAAAGCCTTTAAACAGCCTGACAGTCCTTTTGATTTTCTTTAGTCATTTATCTCCATTAAGGTTTTAGTGTATCAATCAGCCAGAGCTATAAGCTACAATGGACACACTTCATGCCACTGCACACCTCTGCCTGAAAGAGAGCCCTTGCCTCCCTTGAAAGCTCAGAACCAAAAAAAAATGTGGTAAGGTGTAAGAGGGTGGATGGAAGTCAAAGATGAATTTTACAAAGTGATCTTTAAGAGCTCATTAATAAACATGTGATCCAGTGCTCTCATTCTGAATTTTGCCATTAAAGGGCTTAGATGACTTAATAATGTCATTCATTGCTTCTGATAAGGAACACTGACCGTTAGGACAACTCTACATCTGATTTCTATCTTCTAAACATTTTGGTGGGCTCTTCATCAATGACCAAATGCTTCTCAAACTCACCCCCCCTGTCCCTCCATAAGGACATTTTCAAAAGAAAATTAGTTTACCTTTATCTTTTTGACAATCTTATTTTCTTCTTCATCATCTGTTTCTGGAAATTCATATATTTTAATTTTGTGTTCTTGGATTTCTTTCATTATCTAGAAACAAAATTATTATTTGTTTGAGGATTGAACACTTTATAACAGCATGATTTTTTTCTGTAGCCAGATTCTCCTCCTTTTGTCACCTAAGTAAAATCCTTTAGATTAAGGTGACTTAAATTACAACACAGAACTTGCAGATGTTTAACACCCTCAGGTGACTCCCAAGGGGGTCACAGTGTGACCATCTTTCCTTAGTCAAGAGAAGACACAATCAGAGCTAGAGCCTTCCAGCTACTAGAATACTATCCACCAATACAAGACAGCAAAAATTAATATCAGTTTTCTACAGCAGAACAAACAAGAGGTTTACTCGAATGGGAATTCTACCTGCATAGAATTAGGTGCAAAACCTAGTACAACTGTCAGACCACTCTTATGATTGGGTCCCTCAAAAAAAAACCAGATACTTGAATAGATAATCGCAGGCACACTTTATCCCTTTGAGTTCCCACAACAAATACTGCTGTCACTCCTTATCTTTTCTGTTTCTAGCATACTGAGCATCAGTTGCTTGAAGCAGGATCACCTGCCTATTTTAACAGAGTTTGTGACTGATGGACTAACTCTAGCATTAGTAGTGTTGAAAAACACCTGCAAGCATTAATGAAAATTTAAGAATAATTGAGAGTGTCATCAAAAAAGTGACTGTCCTGTTTTGATGCTCTATTTGACTAAAGGGTATTTTTAAAAATAAGCTGATAAGTTTTGCAGAGTTTTAAGATGGAAAAATAATAGACCATTTAGCTGACAGCTGCACTGCAGAGCCCTAGGGAATATTTATGGCTCATGGGTTTGCAGTCTTAAGCTGAGTTTCCAAATCATGCAAGGACTTATTTTCCAAGTTTGGTTTGGGAAAGTCTCCCCTATTTAACATCCGCTCATTGATAAAGCTGCTTATATATTTAGAAATATCCTGTGTTCCACCATTTTTTCCTTTACTTTTGTAATCTAATTTTTAATCTTATCTAATTGAATGAAGAGTTTTACACACAACACCTCTTAATGCCACCTTCTTTTCAGAACTCTGTGTTCTTCTAAACTAGGACTGGAGAGAGTTCAATAAAACAAGCTTTATATCTTGTCTTGTTCTGGGTCCTCCTTGTCCTCTTCAAACAATACCACAAAGCTTAACTGTTCTACTCTGATCATGTAGCTGAAAATAAAACAAACAACTTGTAGACATTCACAGTAAATATATTCTACAAAGACATTATATCAGCTGTACCAATGTCAGAATTATCTCACTATCCTTAAAATGCATTACCACACCCAGGAGTGAACAGGTTTACTGATTCTCATCTAATACTTGAGGTATCTTTAATAATTACAGTGCATCAACCTGGAAGTGAATACCACAATGCAATCAGTAATACTACGATACTGTTGAATACATTCTTTTTTTTTAAACATACTTCTATTAGGCACCTAAATCTTGAAAGCTTCTTTCCTCCCTTACTGATTTTTATCTCAGCAGTGAATTATTTCACTTGCCAAGAAACATACTATTCTTGAAAAACCGCCTTCCCTGAGGACAGAAACAAGATTATTTCAGCAAGAATTATAATTAAATCTAGAGATATAAATGACTTAGCTTTGCTGTCTCAAGTTATTGCTTCAGGGTTTAAACTTTGCATGTAACTTAAATCTCACCATTTCCATAGGGATCAACTTACTAAGTTATCCTACAATGTAAACATTTTTTCAACTCACCTGTTTTTTAAACTGTTGGCATTCCTCAGGTGTAAGTGTGTCTGCTTTGGCAATAAGTGGAATGATATTCACCTTTTCATGCAGGCGCTTCATAAACTCTATATCCAAAGGCTTAAGTCTGAAATACAGCATTAGAGCTTTGCAATTTATATTAATTAAACAAGATTGTACAAATGATGAGATTTGTCCTGACAACTACTCTTAAGACACTGATTTATGAGTGAAAATGAAAAGGATACCTGCAATTATTACAAGAAATCCCCTAAATTATATAATACAAGAGGAATAAATGGTAAGTTAATATTGCTAGCAGTCATGAGTCTTCTGTTAGCTGAAAGTACACTCATTTAAACAAGAGATAAGAACTCTCCCATGAAGGTAGTAAAGTTTGTGTTATTAGCTGGAAGATAATCCCACTCAAAGCCTGACTGATAAGAGTTCACAATTGTGAATTATGCTCTGTTCACACATACAGCTGCAGGTTCTGAAAGCCATGTCTCAGTATGCTTCTTCTTGACTACGCTAGGAGACTTATCTTTTAAGACCTCAAGATTGCTGAAGATGGTAACTTCAGTGGCCTATTTACAAATGCATTAGAAATATCTCATCTCTAAATTGTTATTTAAAACAAAAAGTTATGAAAGTGGATTACAGTGACAAAAATGAAACCATCATATGGGTATAGGGTGGCTGCATGGTAGTATATTCACTATCTATGTGGATCAAAGTGGTCAGCATTCCTTGAAGTAAAACTAGAGAGTTTTTGATGCATTAATGACAGTAAGTTTAGTCAGGCTTAAAGGATTCACTTAGAGCATTTAACAAGATTATTCTTCATCTAAAACAAATTAGCACAAACAACATTAAAACCAGATTCATTTGGTACTGAAATTTCTGAAAGCCATACTTAAAAGAATGAAGACAATGTTCAAGAACACATACTTAACCTCATTTTAACATTTTCTACCTGTCACTGATTTCAGTGACATATTTTACAACATGTGTCCATTAAATAGCTAACATTAAAGCACATCTATATTACAAACACTTTTATGGTTATCCATTCACCCTAATGCGCTTTCCCTTCTCCTTGCTTCAAAAAGCTACCTAGGGCAGAAACACTGCCAAAGTAGAGTTGTTCAGAAGGTCTGCTCACCTAAGCACTTGAGAGTTTACAGTGGAGACTGAAGCAGGAAAGCTTTACATAAAGATAAGAAAACTGCAGGAAGATCCTGAATTCCATCATTACTCCATTCACTTACCTGGAAGGCTCCTCCTGCCCCTTCACTCTCTCCCCCTGCTTCCACAGAAACCAATTCAATAATTTCAAGTGTTTATGGGAATGCTAGCTAAAAATAGTGGGATGCATTAAATAGAAGGACTTTAACTGCTGGGTTTTTTGAATTTCTAAATTTCTAAAGCAGGCTTTTACAAATGTATTAAAAGGACAAGTAGAAGTAAGTTCACCTACAAACACTGAAGTAAGTTCACCTTTAATTCAACATAAATATAATGATTAAGAGTGAAAAGGACACTACTTGGTGGGTTAGATGTGCTGCTGTCTGCACAGGAAACAGGAGCAAAGACTGCACAACCACAAAAACCAGGTAGGAAGTGAGCTCTGTCCTTTCAGAGGGCAGCATCTTAAAAGAATATTAAATACTAAAAGCAGCATTAATTTTCTTCATTAATTTCCTTACTTGGAGGACAATTCTAAGCATTTATTCCAGAAATTGAAAAACAGTATGCAAACCTAGCATAATTTTACATCTTTTTTCTCCCCTAAAAATTACATGAAATACCTGTACAAGGAATATACTTTTACAGCTTTTAGCCTCACAAATTTAGTGACCAAATCTTAATCCATTGGAAACATTACTTTTCTTTTTCCTGGCATACCTCCCACTGATTTAGGAAGCTCTAACAGACATGGTGGTGTCTGTTTTTGGAAGAATTTGAAAATTAGCTCAGAAACAATTGACTAACACAATGAATCATCTTCCCTTTATTTAAGTTACATTTTGGATTTTGCATACTAAAAATCAGTATGTTAAGAATTTATATAATAAATGTTAGCATTCAAAATTGACATGCATGTTGAGCAAAACTGGCATTACAAACGTGCCTGTTGAACAACAACAAAATACTTAGTAAAGACAAGTCTACGTAAAAAAAAACTCTACCCTCTGACATTTCTTTCCATATTTGGAATTATCTGTACTGTTCAGAATTATTAGACCCATTCCAATGCTAGCTACAGAAGCTATGTATAATAGCTGGCATTTTTTACTGCTTGAGGAATACTCTTTAAATTCCTTCATCATTCCCTTCAACAAGTTTTACTACTTTTGATCTACACAATGGAATAGGCTTATACTCATCTTTGTCTCCATTTGGTTTTGAAAGTATAACGCAAGAGTCTGGAAAATTTAATCATAATACCATAATAAAAAGATACACAACCAGTTTCAGACAGTAAATCTGTACCTAATACACCCTGGAAATGCAGTTCTCCCTATCTACCACTAGATAGAAGTCTGATCAAGAAAAAACTAAACAGGAGTGGAAGATAACATAATAACGGAAAAGAATCTGCAATGCCTCTACTGGAATTGCCACTAGACAAAATATTACACACCAAGTGAATGATGGCACACTTACAAGGATGCATGAAACATGTAAATCTTCAATTTAATTAATGGGAGGAAGGAAGAATGGAAGGGAAAAATCCTGTTGCTTGACATGTGAATCGGTTTCTCCTAATGTCATCTGAAGACATAGATGACAAACAGACGTGGCACTTGAATGCCTTTGTATTTTTCATTGCTAGAATTCTGTTTCTCTTGTTATGCAGTTAATGTGCAATCATATTTTCTGGTGTTTGGCTTGCTAATGTTTGACAAGCCAAAGTAAATTCATCTTTGAAATTAAGCATGATCTGCAGGCCATTAAGGAAATCCTATTTGGAACTTCAGATTGACAAATTTGGATATTTATCTGAGATAACAGAGAATGAAAACATAAAATACACTAATACAAACCCATGTCCTGAAGGAGCAATGAAGTATAAACAACACTGCACTCTATTATCTGGCATCTGGCGTCTGTTCACTCGAGATTCTGCATTCAGGTAGTCCTCAAATTTACTGTCAATGTAGTCAATAACTGGCTGCCAGCTGCAGAGATTACATGAATAAAAACGTGTAAGTTACATTATTTACATGAAGAAACCTGGTTTTGCTAAGAAATAGATGTTCAAATTTCCCCACAGCTTGGGGTAGTTTTTTTGCTTTTCATTTGCTTTTTTTTTAGTTAAGATACTTCAACACTGCAACTGACCAACTCCTCAACCTAAAATTGAGTTACATAGTTCTGAAGATACAATGTGCGAGTCCACTGAAAAAACTTTTCAAACACTATCACCCTCATTGTAAAAGCATTAAACTGAATACTTAAGAACAGTAGCTAAAGGTATATGCTTTGCTGATCATATCCTGTGCAGCACAGAAGAGGTTCTGCACACTGCACGCATGGATAAAGAGCCAAATGCTCCATTCAGTTTCAGGGAAAGGCTGACAGTACTTCAAGTTATAAAAGTACTTGCAATTACAGTAGCTGGAAGTTTTCAACTAAATGAAAAGCTTTAAAGTGTTAATATTTTAACTGAATCTTGAAGCCTGCATTTTAAAAGAAGTCACAAGATATTATCTCTCACACACACACAAAATGCAATGCAGAATTATTAAGGAAGAACATACAAAGAATGCCTTACCAATTACTATTATCCACAGCATCTCCAAATCCTGGTGTGTCAACTATTGTAAGTAGTAACTGAACACCACCCTCTTTGATTAAAACTTTTGACTGCTCAACCTGTAAAACAAATACAGTAAGATTAAATTTTTAGCAGTTTAGTCACTTATCTTAAACACTGGGAAAAGCATTCAATAAAAAAAGAAATCTGACAAAGAACTGCTAACTTTTCTGCTTCAGAGGTACACTGTGTCTGTGTTTTGCTTTTAAAATCCCAGTAATGTTACAATAATTAATAGCTTTTTTAAAGAAAATGGTCATTAGTTAAATAAAGTCAGTGATAAAAAAATCCTCTAAGTATATGGGATATCTTAACATTTAAATTCCTGATTGAACAAGAAAAATCTTAATCAGGCATTAAGCTTCATAAAGTTGCAAACTTTGATGACTTAATGAAAATTACACTTTTCAAACCTAATCCTACCCGCAAGCACCTTAGACACTTCTAGTTGTGTTAATGTATTTTGAAGGATACATTTATCCTTCAACTAGCATAATGATTGGGAATGGAATCATAAAGTGATGGTTTCCTATTACAAACAGAATTATATTGGAAAGTAATACAATCTGGCTGCAATCTGCTGAGCTACACTGTAATGGATTGGGTTCCTGTTAGCTCAAGTCACGGATGGAAACCCTCCTCAGAAAGCAACTGCATCAGCACAAGGAATGATGTAAGATCTGGGTGTGGGAGTTCATGCCTCCAGTTGTGGCCACTCATCCGCGGCACAGCTCAGGCAGCTGGCAGTGAACATGTCATCAAACAGATTAAGCATGTCATGATAGCAAAGATCTAGGCTGAGCTGCACACAGACTGCTACCCCCTTCTTCCTACTAATATTTCAGTAATTACTGATACTGCCAATGTCAGGTCCATCTGCCTGAGAAAGTGCTGTACATCACTGTTCTAGCAGTGAGATGCACAGCAGCATGAAATGACAAACTCTTGTTGGCTTCTTTCCAATTACTCAGACATTTAATCATATTTTTTTTCCTGATATTAAAACAATTCCTATTAAATCATTGGTGACACTGTTTTCTAGATAGGAATTCAAGCCATGTAAGCCATTTATCCAGAACTACACAAAAGCTGGAAGACTCAAGGTGATGCCACCTTGTTGCTCATTGCTTAACATTCCTTTGCCATCACAAACCCTAACTGGGGAGAGAAAAGAAAGTTCTACTTATAATAAACCCTATCTGGATGGTCTCTCAACCAGTTCAAGATTTGAGAAATATCATATTAAAGCTTCTTAAGCTCTTTCACATCCCTAATTGTTATGTAAGTGAAACAGATTCTCACAGCCACACCTGAATTTTGTTCCAAACACTCTGCAATCACTGCTTATGTAATGCAATGTAAATCCACAAGATCACTGCAGAAAGTCGAACTAAATCCCTCTTGCACAAGCAAAACACTGATTCCAATCCAGAAGAGAATATCCAGAATCACAGAAAACAGTAACTACCTACAAAGAAAGCTTCACATTTAACCTCTGAGTATGTAGAATGCTGTTTTTATCTACTCATCAGTAGGGATTCTACCTGAGTTGGATCAGTCAGTCCCTTTTATTTCTAGTTCTCAAAGAATTTATGGCTACCAGCATACTAGTCACAGAAGTATCCAGGTTGGACTTCAAGATCACTCAATTCTAAGTCCAACATGAACAGGCCTTACTGCAAGGTTAGGAAGGTGTAAAGAACCAGGAATTAAAACCAAACAAACCGAACGGTACACACACCAGCCTAAGTCACCAACAAGTTACTCTTTCACAAACTCTAGAATGCTCATCCTTCCAAAAGTGTGCAGCTGAAAGCCATGAGAACCTAGGAATACACACACTGAAATGCATGCTTTAATTATGGTGAATTTACTTCTCCCCATCCTCAAGAGTTCTATCAAGGAATTTTATTGTACACAATTGATAGCAGAACTCAAGATAGTAATCCCCTGCCACAGCCAACTCAGCCAAGAGTTTACTACTCACAAGCTTTAGCACACAAGATTAACTTCTGATTCCTTGCATTCTTTTGGCTATCTTGCATATAGTAACCACACAGCACTCGTGTTACCAAGCTCTCTGCAAATATAAGAAACCCGCAACACTTGCAAAATACTAGAGATGATAATGTTAGGAGATGTACTCTTGCCAAGAGCTACAAGGTATCAGTTTTATTCTCCAGCACAAAAAATTCCCAGCAAGAACCATTAAATTATTATGAGCTCACAGTGGAATGCTTTTACAAAAGAAGCAATTAATAAAACATTATCTTGTACATATGTTTATAACAAAGGAAAAGAAAGGTCAGGAGATCTCAGAAATGTCATACCAAGCATTTTCCCTGATTCTGCATGCTTGTAAAATCTGAGTGTGGCTGAATTTGTGAAGTCACCTTCTGACAAATGGTCTGCAGCAACTGAATCTCTGCTGACATTGCTGATACATTACTGGGTGGTGAGGATTAGAATTTTTTTTCTTTTCATAAATTCATACAGGTATCTTGCTATCAGAATAGGGTTTTCACAAACCTACAGAACAAGAAACATTAACTGACGAATTAAATATCCTATGCTTGTGCTGTGGACAATCAGACCACATCCAGGATATATGATAAGCAGTAGATTCTACTGGTAGGAAACAGTAGATGAAGACACTGCCACAAAGCCTCTGCAAAGTTGCATTTTTCTAACCTAAATGGATGTGTCCATACATGGTCAAAGGCACAGAAAGCAGTAACATCTGGAAAAGATCCAGAAAAATCACTGTAAACTACTGTCATTCACAGTTAAGCATCCAACTGCATCCCATCATCTGATTTACAAGTATTCCCAAGGGATTCATGGAAAACATTAGTTCGAGTCTTGGAATTTAAGACTTTGTAAGAAAAGTCTCCTCCGGACAGCCATTTTCCCATGCACTCCAGTCAGCTGGGTCACACGGGTCTCCTTGGCAGTTACCACACAGTGCTCATCGCTGGGTGCTTGTTATAGCTCGACTGCTTTTTATTGGATGAAACACGCCTTTGCCATCCTGCATTTAAAGCAGACAGATAATGATCAAACACATTTAATACTCTCTCATTTCTGAGTATGTTCCCTTCGTATTCACTGACACCAAATCACTCGTTCTTAACCGTTTTTCTGCATTTTCTATGAGATCAATGCTAAGAATCTGCCTCACAAAACAACTTCAAACTGCAATGGTTTTCAAGCCCAAACCACACTTTGTGTTTATCTAAGTGCAAGCCTCTTACACAATTCCTGATCAGTAAGTTGTTCCCACCATATAAGAACAGGTGATTATAATAACCAAGATTTGAGGATGATGCTCAAGTGAGGTGGGGTTTCTCTCATCCCTACTCTACAAAACCCTTTCATCAATCCTCTACTTAAAAAGGTTTTCACTGGCAAAGAGTAGAAATCCAGAGGATCCAAAAAGCAACTTCCACTGCTAATTCTTTAATATTTGACAAGAAACACTCCACATCATACGCATTGCTATCATATATGGTTTTCAAGCTTGTAGGGGGAAACAATTTTATCCTCATTTACACTGACAATAAAGTAAGTTAATTTCAGTTTCTTAATACTTCACAGAGTTTTCATTCATCTCAAGGAATTGAAAGCAAAGTTGCATTGCAAGCGTACTTAAAAAAAATAGTACTTATTAGATAAAGTCAAAATTAGTTTCTAGAAGGGAAGATGGTCTTTAAATCTATTTCATTCCCACCATATTATTTTCTAAGTTATGTCAGACCTCAATTCTCTATTGAAAATAATTTTGGAAAGCTCTTGGCCTCAAGCTTTAGCCCATACAATGGAAGTCAGAAGAAAATGCAATGGCTTTTCAGCCTGAGCTTTGTTCTAGCCCTTTTCTTCCCCTCTCCAGCTTTACATAGGAAAAAAAAAATCATTAAGTGAGGCTTTCTGAAAAATATGTGCCCTTTTCTTAAACCAGTAAATCAATACAAATCAAACCACCCCTGATGGTCAGAATGAACAACAGATCATCTAATCTTGCCACCTAACAGATGAAAGTACTTAACTCAAATTCCAGGAATTCCACACAGCTTCATATTATTTTTTTCTCACACTGAAGCATCTTTAACTAGGGTGGGAGTGAGTTATCTTTGAAAGATTTCCTGGTTTGTGTTTTTTTCTTGATAGCTTGTGTACAAATTCTTCCAAAGTTTTTTCCCAATTGAAAAAACAAAAAATCTTCCTATGACAGAGGATCCATCCCACAATTATTTAAACTAAAATTCAGTGAATATAACCTGAATTGATTTAGCTTCTGTTAAATTAAAATGTAATCATCAGTAATGAAATTGTGCTCCATCTCTCTTCTAATAAAAAAAGTAACCCATCTATTTGGTTTTCCAACAGTCACTGATTGGCTCAGTAATAAGTCTATTATATGAGAGTTTAACCCTTTGCACACCTCTTCCATCCCACTTAACATCTCTTTAAAACAGGTAAGCCCAACCCTTATTTAAATAATGGTCTGATCTCTCTAATAACAAGCTTTCAAGTCCATTTTGTCAGTCACTATAGTTTTACATTAAACTGATAAAATAGCCTAACAGATATGAACAAAGCTTAGAAACTATTATATATTGTTAATCAAACTCTGGGTGTTCAAAAGTTTTCCTCCAAATTAAAAAAAATAAATATATATTCTGCAATGAATTACTTTTGTAATAGTATTCAAGCTTTAATGTTGAGTTAACTGCTAAGCAATGCAATTTAAACTTCTCAATATGGACATAACCTTTTCCTTTTACTGTGGTAATTATTCCATAATTAATAATTATGTCTGTGTTCTGACATTGCATTAAAAAATGTCTCACCCAAAACCCCAAACAAAAAAACCTGAGGTCCCACAAAGCAATAAGGACAGTGGTTAATGGCACTGGAGCTTAATTACTTTATTCCAATGAGTAAAAAAGCACTCTATTTTACAGCTTCTGTTTAGCACCTTGCACACTCTCCTAACTCAACACAGGGCTTAATCACTTTATGACAACTTTGCAATTGCCCAGTCACTTCAGCCACAGCTGAATTTTGCAGCTGGAGGAGCTCTGTTGGACAGCAGCAGCAATAGTGAGTACCTCAGTCCTCACCTGTACAAAGTTAGATTATCACAAGCTATCTTCACCAAAGTCTTAAGCAAGTGCACAGCAAGAGAGGTAAGCAGAGCGCATGCATCCTTATTCAGCCACTCAGCTGTGGAAGCAGAAAGTACCTCACAAACACAATGATTTCCAAAACTACCAAGAGCATTATTATTTCTTAGCATTAGGTAACTTATTTTTAATAATCTTTTTGTAACACATAAAACATGCTCCTTTTCTTGAGAGAAAATATAATTGATAAGTAGCAAGTTATTACACAAAACAAATGGATCAACTTCAGTTTTCCAATCTTTGACAAAATATTTCAGTTGCACCATGCAGGAACATTGTCTTTGCCTAAGTCTAGTTCTAAAAGTCAAGGAGGCTCACCCTAGTCCCTGATGTTTCAGAGTAACAACTTTTAACAGGCAAACAAGGTACCACTAAGGATACAGTCTGCAGAAGACCCACAGATACTTTTATACTCAGGTCCCTGCACTTCTGTCAAATACTCTGATTATTTGGTCTCTAAAAGCCTGCCTTAAACAGACAAGTTTTATTGCATGTCGTATATTTCTACAGATTTACTCACTATTTTAACTGATAATAAACGCTACATTTTCAAAAGGTTCTGCACATATATGTGCTTTTTAATCTACAGGCAAAACACAAAACACTTCAGGGCTCCCACATTTCTACAGGTTACAAGTTTGAGAACCTGAAAGTTTTGTTGTTCGGGTACACTGAAAGACACACTGAATATTTCTTAGTGGTTCACATCATGATTGAATGTATCTTGAATCTCAGGTGCTTATGTGACAACTGTACATCACCTTACATTACTAAACTGCAAGTTACAATATTCAGGCTGTACCTTTTTTTCCCCAGACATACCTGTACGGTCTTTTTAATTCTGTGTGAAGGACCTGGATACTCTGGGGAATACAATTCTGTTAAGAATAATGAGTTGATTAATGTTGATTTTCCCAGTCCAGATTCACCTAGAAAGAAACAGAACAGTTTCAGTAAAACCAGGAGTATCATATTAAAAATAAACATTTAGATCTACATTTCAAATGCTATTTAAATATAGTACCTGAAAACATGCGCTGCACTCTAAGACTTTGAGAATCTATCATCTTTTCCAATACCAAGGAAAACCTTTCAAATCCAACTGTCACTGTTGGGCTTTATAGACATTAATTTTTCTGATCATATTAAGTATTGACTGCATTCAGCACTTTTCTTCATTCCTCCCATTACAACACAAAGATGATATTACACTGAATTTTATACACCAGCTATCTTCCTGGTATAACTCACCATAATGCCAAAGCAGATTAAGTTGTCTCCATTATTTCAAATATAATTTGAGGGGTTTTTTTTAATCGAGGAGGGAAAAAGGAAGTCTGTGTGGGAGTGGGGGGAAGAGGGAGAAAGATAGATTAGTTTGCTATAACTATTAAAGTCACAAGAGATAAAATGGAGTTCCAAATGACATGGTTTGCCTGGGAATTTTGTTGCTGTTGGGGTACAGAAGAGGGCTGGATTTTATCTGGCTGTTTTTGGTAATTTCCTCATGAGCAACAGTAAGTAAGCCTTACCGAAGAATCTGGAGACACTACTGCCCTGACAATCCAAGCAAATATATCTAAACACCCACAGTAAAGACTACTCTCCATTTACAGGTCTACAGAGAACAGGGTAAGAATTTCATACGAGTTACTTATTATTTTAAAAGAAAAGTCTTTCGCTTAGTTTTTTTTTGGTTAAGAAACTACTTCAATGCAACAATTCACACTAGCATGAGAACTAAGGAAAGAGGTATAAAAAAAATGCTTTCTTTCTGTTCAAGTTTCATACGCAGTCTACCAGTACATTGACCTGTACTGAGATAGACACAGAGATATTTGCTTTCAAGTTAACAAATTTGAGGGCAAGCCTTGTACTTTCACTGAGGGAGGAAAATGAGCTGAACTGTGCCCATAACTGAAAGGTAAAACTCCACGAAAGCACTAATCACTCCAGCCCCAACAAATATTGTGTTGATTTAGAGACTGAACTGAGAAAACTTCTAACCCTGTCTTGAGATAAATGTCCTAGGTTAATTACAAGAGAGTTACATAACAGACAGTAGTTAGGAACTGTCTTCCCCTGTAATAGGTATCTGGGTTTCCTACACAAGCTGGCTCATACACACAGCAGCCATCTCGATTACAGTGCTGTAGCACAGTGTCTGCAGCACCGAGCAGAGCAATCGCATTAGCTACACTGTAAACGGATTAGCAGCTGATGAAACACTGCAACCAGAGCTCCCGTCGGCTGCCTGCGCTCTCAGCAGCGCTTGTTCCTCAAACCCCACCCTCTTGGACGGACGAAGCTGGGACAGACAGCTGGGACTGCCCACAGCCAGGCTGATGGGCTGCGGCAGCCAAGGAAAAGGGAGATACTCAAGGTATGGTGTCAACACAGCAATGAACAGTACCCTACCAGGACAGGTTTATGCAAGCCAGCAGGGACATGCTTGCTGACAAGATTTCATCACTGCCCTGCGATTTTGCCTTTTTCCCTGGTCAGATGCACAACACACGAACTAAAACAATGCCTCCGAGTCTAGTTATAAAGGACACAGGTTTTCTACTCTGTGTTTGCAAGACTTTAAGGGCAAAGTTAGCTGCAGCACAAATTCTGCAACAGAAAGAAGCTTCTGAAATGCACAACTTTCCAATCTCAGAGATGTATCCTGGTTAAAGCTTAACCTCCATCTCACAACCCTGCTCATGAGACACGTGTAATTCCAGATAAACTCAAAGTCTTTATCCACCCTACTGAAGCCCTCAACTGGGTAGTTCTGACTTTGAAATGTACAATTCATATCCTTTCAGTGACCTTTGCTTTATAACTCGACCATAACCTTGCAAAAGGCACCCTACTACAGTACTGAAGAGAGATTTTAGCATCAGATTCTACTTCAGTATACCAAAAGGATTGCCCCTTCTCCTCCCTTCTATTAGAGTTACTGCTGGTCTTAATATGCTAAAAAATTGCAGGTGAAAAACACTGAGAACAACCACTTCCCCTGAAAATGAGTGCCTGCCAAGCTGTCATTGAAATTCAACATGCAGAAATAAGATTTTCAGCTTCAAAGGAATGTGATGGAAAAGCAGCAGTTTGCCCTAGGTGGCTTGGGCAGCTGTGGCACTCCATACCAAGCAGTCTCTGAACTGCTGAAGCATTAAACCCTGACAGATCTGAGGTTTGTTCCCCACCTCACCCTTCATCCCCCTCACAGCTACAAGGATGTGAAGACAATTTTGAGCTGAAATTAGTGAAAAGAAAGTATGCTAAGGATATTTACGCTCAATCTTGTTCCCAAAAGTGCCCAGCATCCTAGATATCGTTACCCACCATGCTAACTTTAATCAGCCAGTGCAGATTATAACAGTTTAAAGTGCTTAACTGCTACCAGTAATTAAAGTATTACATGTAAGAGTCTGCATCAATGCACCAATCCTGGATGCAGTTGTGCCTTAGACCGTGTAAGGATCAACATCTGCAACAGCAGTAAGAGGCCATAATATCAAATAAAACAATTGCACTGAAACTGTAGGTAACAACTTCAACTGGAACACTTAATATTATACTATAGGAAGTCGTTCTGCTTCCACTGTAATAAAACAAGAGTTTCTCTGATGACTACAGTGAAAGCAGAATTAGAGGGATCAACTGTAACTGAACATTCTAGCAGCCTATGTGGACACACTAAAATATTCTGATCTTCATTAGAAATACGTTAAGAAGTAGAAAAAAAAAAAAACTTTAAAAAAAAATTCTAACCCCAACCAAACCAAAACAACCCCTCCCAAATCCCCCCAAAAAACATACACAAAACGCCCTTAACTCTACAGCCAAACAAAACCCTCTGTCCTTCCCAATATTACCTAAAAGGACTGCCTATTTGAAAGGCTGGGAAATCAGCGTGCACAGATGCAAGAGGCTATGAATATAACTAATAAAACTGCAAGGGAGAAGAAAAAACAAATGAAGTTTAATTTGCCTTTACAGAAACAAAAGGATACATCCCAAATAAAATGCATCTCCTCACTTTCAGTAAGCATTTCTGATGAGATTTTGCCCTTTGATCATTGCATGAACTGGCAAAAGGATGCAATGCAATAGAACCTTTCTAACAGCAATAACTTCCAATCATTTAATGAATTATAATGCAGTGAGACCTAGGTGCCTAATCTAGAGTGAGCAACTTTTAGAAATTTGTTTTAAAAAGAAGAAAAAAAAGGAAAACATTTATTTTGCAGAGTAATCCTGAATCCAAAAGATTAATTATTTTTGGTATCCAGGTACTGATTTTACCTTGCCCTCATTCTCCCGCTAAATATTTCACATAGGTTTCAAGTTCTTCTGAATATTGTTCTTTTTCTTCATTATTCCATGTCTCATGTTACCAGCAACTTAATGTTTCCAAATGTTAACATTTTGTCAAGCTGTTTTTATAGTCACATTTAAACACACAGAGCTGGCCACTCTTGTAGGTACAAATAAGCACATACTTTTACTAACATACTTTCGTGAAGGAAGACCTTTGATGATCCCTTACAGGACTAACAAAAGTTCCAACTCTTCTCAAGTCCACCATTTTCTAAGTGGCTGTACAAATAACAGAACACTTCTTATACACTTGGGTTAACAATTACCTCTTGACCATTAGCATCTTTATAAAGATGGCCCATAGCCCATCACTTTAAATTAACCTTAGATGGCAAAATTTTTTCTTCTATGAACAAAACACCCAGCAAGTACTTTCCTTTTTTCTTACACATGTAAGACTAGGTGTTAAAATGAGAAGGGAGACAAAAAAAAACCAAAAAAACTAACATATTCAGTCACTTCTTTTATATCTCACACAGTTATCTACCTCAAACATACTTCTAAGAGTCAGAGGAGATCACTGGAAACCACTGGGATGATTTGTAAACCATGTAAATAGTCCCCAGAATAGTACTAAAGCAAGTAAGTAAAGGAAATGAACAATTAAAAAACTGGAATGATTGTATGTAATCCATGTGAATGGGGAAATGCAGTGCTCAGGCAAAAAAAATAAATAACTAGCTCAACTGAGCTACATAAATCTTTCACCTTCATTTCAAAATCCCTCCCCATCAATGAACCAGAAATCCTAATCTGTGATAATCAGTTAAAAAAATCTACTCATAACTAACTTCTTTCCATCAGCTCTTGCTATAACTTTATTATTACAAAAAGCCTCAAAATGCCAGCATCTGTTCCCTGTGATAACAGAAGTGAATTGTTATCCTTAATGATGCTTTTTTCACCGTTCATTGCTGTGGCACATTGAGAATGTGGCATATTTCCAATCTCCTCCAATCTTCCAGCCTTTGCCATTCATACTCAAATACCTACAAGAAAAGTGGACAAGAAGTCTGGTCCAACTTAGTTTTCTTCCAGCTTTATTTGTAACTTTTGGTGGAGACTGCATTTTTCTCATTCATGTACTGCCCCTCTCCATAATGCATCACACTACAACTTCTAGATACCACATCATTCTGAAAATCCAAGATCGGTTTTCTTCTATATTTTTAGGATCACGTTTCCTAAAACTCCAGCCCTGAAAAAAGCATGAATTGCATTCTTAGATTTATGACCTCATGTGAGACAACATTAAACACATCAAGTGATCAAGGTGAGTAACCAATTTGAATATTCTCAGTGTGCTCTCTGCATGACTTCCTACGTCTTCATTATAAGTTACTCTTGCAGAAATAACCAGAAGTTTTCTACTCTTCACTAACAATTACTTGGCTATCTACCAGTGAAACAGTATTTCATGCTTACTCACAGTGACAGTCAACTGCACCACTGGGAACATGACCACAAGTGTACTTAGGAATTTCAAGTTGCTTTCCCAAACTCCAGGTGGGACTACAAGACTGCCAAGGAATCACCCACCAGCAAAAAAAAAAAAGATTTGCAGTGCTGGAAACCAGGACTTCAGTGATATTGCTGAAAGTGATTTGCTTTGTGTATCATCACTGAGAAGATGTCCCAGCCTCTCACACTGTCTCTATTAACCAGACACAACAGGGACTGCAGATTCCAAAGATGCATTAACTGCTAATAACTGAGAAAAGGCAACTCATCCCAGGGACCCTTGTAGCTCATTAGAGAAAAGCCACCAGAAGTCCTGTGGCAACCAGGTTTCCACAAACTGCACAGGGTTTTTAGAAGCTTCCACTGCATTTTAAGAAGACATCTGTATTTAGAGTTCCTTGATACAGTCAAGCATAAGCTGCAGTTGCTTCACGGCTTTTTTAGAATGAAGATATGCAACAATACATTTCTTCTGCGATGAAGTACATTTGATAGCCATAGAGAGTTATTACAAGGGGATCAAATTCAAAAGAAAAATGCTGTACTTCTCCACAACCTACTTAAACAGAATGTTTACATCAAAGCGTATTTTATTTTTAGCTGGTGAGCAAGCTTTTTCATGGAATTTTTCCATTTTGTAAATTCTAATTATTGTGACAGTTTTTGCTTAAAATATAAACCCATTGATTTTGATGCTGCTGACTCAAAGAACGATAAAAAGCTTGTCAGAAGGCATAAAAAATAATACATTTCATCTTCTCTCATCCTTGTACAATTCACAGTTCATGAGCACGACAGCACCTGCAGCTTTATGCAAATGTGCAGTAGCTTTGATGGCACTGTAACATGCAGGTTTTTGCTTTCATACAGAAGGGAAGCTACATGAATAATCAGAAAGCCTCAACTACTGTGAGTGGCACGATGGAACCATCCTCTTGCTGAGGGGGAATGATGCTCTGCCATGTCATTATAGACAACCACAAAAACAGAGACTACAAGATGCTTTTAATTTCAAGTCTGATTTTAGAAGCTTTCATAAAGGCTAGTTCCTGCCTTCAGTGCTCTACAAAATACAAACCAACATTCCAATAAATATATAAGACCATCCAAATGAAACCCATCAGGAGGAGGATGGGAACAGGACCATGCTGCTACCACTTATCTGCTTTTCCATGTAGGATGGTGTCATGTGAAATCCTGCAAATAATCAATTGTCTTTATATTTATAAGCAGAAGAAAGCCAAAGCTCCACCATTTCACAACTTGAACGTGAAGCATAAATTACGGAAGCAACATATGTTAGAGTCACAAAGATGTTCCTAGCAAAACAGAGGAACAGAGAAGTCTAGCAGCAACAAATCCATTTCTGCCTGTCAGTAATTGCATCAACAGCAACATAATTTCAGCATTCAGGATACAGTAAGAGAATTTTAGAGCAGAATTTAAAGTGCAATAACTGAGGGCAGACTCTTGGCATATTGTTCTTGTCACAGATGACATTTAAATAATTCAGAAAAGCCATTAGCAGGGATGGGAAATACCTCAGAAGGATACTGCAACAGATTCTATATAGTATTTTCCAAATACTACTGTTTCCTCTCAAAGCAGAAGCAGGTCTAGCTTTTTACAGCAGATTAAAACTGCCATGAAAGAATGGTTTAACTTCACAGATGAAATTTTGGCTACTGCCAAGAGAAACGGTCCCTTACTCCCAATTCAACTCTTGCACTACAATTCACAAGCAGAATGTGAAGCAAGAAGTGATCCAGCAAACTAGGGCACAGAAGGCTTCTGGATGGGAAAACGAGGGGGAGATGACACCAGACAGATGAACTAAGTCAAATACTCTCCTCTCTTTTTAGAAACAAGACTAAGTGCAAAAATCTGCATTTAAAACTAGACCTCTTCTCTCTCACAGAAGAATCACCAAGAACTCACAAGTCAAAATTTGTGGCACTTCCTGAATAAAGTTGTATTTCTTCTAATTGCATATACAGGCTTTTCTGATAAACAGCATATCTGCAAAGTAGCCATTTAAAATAGGACATGCTACCTAATTTAACATGAGGTACAGGAAGCAATCTTTCAGCATTTTGGACAAAAGCTTGCAGTCCAGTAAAACCAAGGAACCAAAACCACAAGTTTCTCTTCACTTTTAGTTCTTCAGCATTACTGCAGATGACAAAAACACTCCATGGCATTGACATTTAGTACCAAGAACAGCTGAAATTCAACAACCTGAGCTTCAGAATTACAAGCCCACCATTAGCAGACGTCATCCAGGCTCACTAAAGCTTACCTTGCTTTGTTTTCTGTGTTAGGTGAAATAAGACTCCTATGTTTGATTAAGCTGTAGTCATACTGCAATGCAGCTTTGGAGACATTACAAGCAACAAGAAGTTGTCAAAACTGACCTACATGGAAAATCTGAATGCAGAAGCTCTCTGTGAAGTAACTAGGTTAAAGAATTCAACTGGAAATGACAAAGCTGCAGAGTTGCGGGACAAATCTTCTAAGGTGAAACCTCATAACCAGGATATACCTTCAATTTTCACAAGCTTTGACAAAGCCAAAATAAAGAGCCTTCACAAGAGAAGAATAAAAACCTTATTGTTTCAAAAATCAAAGCAAGAGGAACAGAAACTGTTGTGAAAAATGATAAAGCAGGATGCTTTGTTTAAGGCAAGAAAGCAAACATCTGAGACCACCACTGCTTGGTGTGAAAGAATTATACAACTAGAGAAAGCTGCAGAGTTGGAACTACTCTCTGGAGGCAAACACAGGGATAAATAGAATTGAATTCCTTGATTATATGAATTATTAAAAAAAAGAAGAGGGAAAGATTATAGGAACATGAAATTTGTCATCTCTACATTACTGCTGACAACCAATTGTACAGCATTTCCAGAACATAATTGCTAACATTTGCTGACTAAAGAATGAAAGGCATATTAATGAACAGAGATCACAGATTAATCACAGTAGGCTCTTTCATTACTTGGGACAGAAACAAAACTGACACAGCTATCAAAATGCTAATGAAAAAATAACAAAGAGTGATGGGGTTTACTTAATCTTTAAGATTAAAATATTTGGTACAGATACAGGGTCAACATCTCAATGTGGCATACATGCAACTCAAGAACAAGAAGCTCTACACATAAACTTGAGCAGAGGGAGAGAAAGGTGAAGCACTTTAGGCAGCATCTTCCTTGAAATTCCACCCAACGGAAACATCTAAGGCGTAAGTATCATAAGAAATTTCAGAAGGACACAAAAAAATTATTTTTATTTACATGGAATCCAATGAGTCTCTACAGAAGAGTACGAAGAGCACTTAATTGACTTACTCAACACTTCATTAGCTCTTCCCTTGAAAATTTACACTAGAACAGAATAAAAGCTAGTGGAAGTATATTGAGTGCTCAAAATATCCCAGACGGGACACTCTGTTATTAAGCAAATCCACAAAACTTTGTCAGAGTACTTAGAACATTTTTTTGTGGTAGTAAAAATTCCTTTCAATACCTTATGGCTTCCCTACTGATGCCTTCTCTCTTTAATATCCTTGGAAGCACTTTTTATAGCAGGAAACTACATTATGACAAACCTCTTAACTGGCACTAGTGGCAAGAGGAAGATAAAGACAGCTAGACAGAATTCTGAAAATTCACCCCAGTGATATGACTTTTGTGGCAATAAGGAATGAGAAATTAGTTCCTTGCAAGTTAAAACAATTCTGCTTCTTTGTTCTAGTGTTGGTCAACCAAGCAGCAAGAGAATCACAGAGATGCTCTCCTGGATACACTGCTGCCACTTTTAAGCACTCTTGGCAAAATGTGCTTTTATTTCCATAAGACGGCCTCCACTGGAATTGCAAAAATGTGTATTTTAACTCTAAAAAAAGGGCGTGAAATAAGCTTGTGTTGAAACAACTACACTCTTTTTAACATGGTAACAACTGTTTTGCTTAAGTGCTAAGCCATTGTTTCCAAATTGCTGCCACCACTGTTCAGTTTTCTAACAATGACTTAGAAGAAAATGGAGCTGTTTTTGCAGCCAACAGAAGAATCCGTTTACAAAGTGGAAAGGAAAGTGGACAGGTCTGATAAGGTCATATCCTAAGGCCTGTCTAGAGTGCTTACTATGTTTTGCAGTGGGTAAGTCTGAAGGACACACTCGGGAGGTGGACCAGGACTCCTTCCGGAATTCCTGCCAGCTACAGAGGACACAGCCCAGAGCCAAGGACACTGAATCTGGTAAGTCACAGGCTTGTTCTTTACAGAAGGTGAGAATGATACACAATAAATTTAGTCAAAAAGAGATACAAAATATAATTCTTAAAGTATTTTGTCACATAAATTTTTAAACCATTCAGTCAAATACAATGCAAAAAAAAAAAANAATGTAAGTAAGTGAAAATCTGGCATGCCTTTTCTGTCTCCATGCCTGCTGAGTTGCAGCTATTGTTTTCTGCTCTGCCTGGCACTGAAGTAGCAGAAAAATGGTGAACAAATACTTGTCAATCGTCAATTTCCTTTAAGTTAGCAACTTCATATATATTCCAGTTTTACCAGCAGTGTATGTCGCCAAGATTTAAAAAATAAAGAAAATTTGCAATTTCATCTCCACTACAATGTAATGGTACCCCTCTAAATTAACCTTTTTAATACAAAACATCAGTTTCACCTCATCTTTTATTTCAATATTTATGCTATGCTAAGGCTGAGTTGCAGTGTAGATTTCAAAGTTATTTGCCTCTATAAGGCTAGAAGGACATGAAGTTTTCTAGTAATTTCTATATTCCCTTGATTAGAATACAAGGATACCACCTTTGCAGTACTATGCATTTTTGTTTTATCTGAACTTCAAAATCAGCATTGAAGAAGTCTAATGTTGCACTTCCACAGCAGAAATCTTTCCACACTTCATGTGTCATCTTTAAAAATTCATTTGAGCAATTACCATATTCCTATTCAAGTTTGTTGTCCAAAATGATGTATCAGATACACATTTCTCTGGAAATAGTAATTTTAGTAATGAGACTTAAAAAAGGAAATGAAGTTAAACTTCAGTGAGGCATGGAAGTCCAAGTGAGATAGAGCTGATTAACCTGTAGTTATTTATTTACAGTTTATATGTGAAAGCTCTCCATTTGGGGAGCCATCTGAAAATGCATAGTACTAAGATTTCCACAGTCCACAAATGTTACATTTGGAAATACACATCCTAATTTGGAAACACGCAACTAATTTAATGCCAGGACTGCACTATGCTAAAGGATGTGTCATTTACAAACATTTAAATTGTTTAAAACCAAGAACAAATATTTGCCTTCATCTTACACCGCACTGGGCAGCAGCTGCAACAACCAGTGCTTAAAAAGTGTCAACTCAAAAGCATACACATCTAAGAAATCCACTCCTACACCCACTAATATCAGTCGATCTGAGGCGTGACTTAAGCTGAGCAGTGCTACAGGTTGTCCTCCTCCCCTGAGCTCTCAAAACTTTCAGATGCATACAGAATTCACAAAACAACATTTTTAAACATTTATCTAGGAATATTTTTCAATTCCATCCTACAAGACTGACTTATGTATAGCCTCATTTAGTATTTTTAGTAGGAAGTTATCCATAGCATAAACTGCACTTCCAATTAGAGAAGTTAAAATTCTTCAAGGAAAAAATCTCAGACATAAAAACAGATCCTTTGTTACAACCACAACATTACATAATGCTGGAGATTTTAGTCAAAAAAGTTCAATGCAACAAAGGCTCAGTTTGACAACTTTCTGAAAAAAATGCCTCCTGACTATCATACCAAGCAGTACTGCCAGTGAAAAAAGAATTAAATCCCAGCCTCCAAGCCATTTCTCCTTTGTGCTGACACAAGATTTTCCTTTGCTGTGCTGCAAGCAGACTGAAGACTAACCCTCCTTGCAGCTCTGAGAAAACACTCCAGCTGGATTTGCACACTAATCCAATTCAGGCCAAGTGCTATTAGTTCTTTCAGCAGCAGCACAGACAGGCCAGGTTAAAATCTGAACTTCAGCCTAGAGGAACAGCTGCTGTTGCTGGATCACAGTTTTTCTAATTAAACCAGAAGGACACATAAATGCCACTGAGAATATTATGATTTTTCAAGTACTTAAAAATTATGAAGAATCATTTCCATTCTCTTACTCATGCTACTGACATCCTCTACATCAATTAATTTTCCCATCCAAGCACCTTTAAAGGATTGTCCACTACGTTAATAAAGAGCATGAAAAGAGAATTCCAGCATCTGTAAAATACATCAGGGACTTGGGGGGGGGAAAAAAATTCTACAGAAAAACTATTCAAAAGGAGGATGACGACATATGGAATGCACAGTATAATTTTTCCCCCCTTCACTTTGTTCTGTTTTTCATTAAATAAGCAAACCTTTTATGTTTTGGAGTAGTTTTTCTGTGGGTTTCTTTGTTTGCTTTTGTTGTGTGTGTGTTTGGGGGTTTTTTTGTGTTTGTGTTTTGGTTTTGTAGTTTTTTTGGCAATGGAAAATACTAAAGTCTCATTGGCCTAAAAGCCACCATAACCTGGTCTAGGAAAAGCATTTGACAAGCATATGATATTTAAATGAAAATATGCATCAAGGTTTTATAGTTTTTAAAGATGTGCAGTTATTCAAAAGCTAGAAGAAAATGAGAAGGACCTAGACCTTGAAATAAACAAGTCTAATAGTGAGCCCAGAGCCACAATAAAAAAAAGGAGTTTTCTTTCTGTACAGCATTTTATCCATTGACATCTGTGATGCTCATCATCCTCACCATGTTCTGAGGGGAAACCTCTCAAAGGACCCAGCAGTCTTGGAGACAGCAGCTCTGGTTATTTTCCAGTGGTAACCAAAGTTTATGCTGGTCACATTACAGATCTACCAACATTAAAGTGATCAAAGGAAGCCCAGAAAAAGACAGCGTGCCACCATCACATTGGTTGGTGGAAAAAAAAAAAAAAACACATCTAAGAAATCCACTGGTATTGAGAAAAAAAAAAAAAAAAACCCAAAAAAAACCAAAAAAAACCAGCCAGATGATGTATCCAACTCTGAAACAGAGTTGTATCTAAGGCACTGACTGACAAGGACTTTCCACTGATTCTAATACTTTTGAAAAGGAAGATCCAAGTCTGGGTCTTTCCTAGCCATTTCCAAATGCTATCACTAGTAGTATAACAGCCTTATAAAAAGTGGGGAATTGGGGAGCTTTTACCATTTCAACAACATCAGCTATTGTTCAAATTTACTGTCCTGAAAAATACAAGGTGGTTTTTTGTATTTGAATATTTATAGAGTTATTGAGAACACAGTTCTCAAAAGTAGAGTCAAAACAACGGCCAAGTCAGCATCACAAAAATGAAGATGTCACTAAGCAGTCTAAAGGACAGGGAATTAAAAGGATGAAGCCAGAAGATTCAGTCATTATGCTGCACTGTAAGATGTCTCAAACATCAATACCTATCCAAAGGTAAACCAGCATGCAGCAGGCAAACATCAGAATCAACAGAAAACCTGGGGCTGGAAAGAGGAGAACTGTGAGAAGAGAAAGTTGGAAAGCATTCAAAAAGTACAAGACAGTTTGAATAAAACTGAAAAATAAACCACTAACTATATCTGAAAACAGCAGTCACACATAGGCAGCCCAAATCAATGCTGCTTCTGAATAAGACTTCTCAACAGTGAAGAACCTAAGCCATGCACAGTGGTCAGAAAAAACAAGGACAGAGTCCCAAATCACGTAAAATACTGGGAGATCAGCACCAGCCACTCTAGCATCCAGTTATATGCTGCAGTGAAACAGTCCTGCAGAAAAATCAATTGGAAAGCTGTGGAAAATGTTTTTAGGCAAGATTCAAACATCAGCCATAAAATGTTGCGCTGAGCTGTGTTACAGTATACATCAATAAGCCCTCTGCTCCCAAAAGCATTCTTTCCAAAAATAAACTCACCACAACCAACCACAACAAACTTCCTCTTTCTGTAATGTGTTTCAGGTTAACTACTTTTTACAGTTTGATCTTAATTCTTCTATTCTGTAAAATAAAGACCAAGGTTGGCACTATCATCCCTGCAAAATATCTTATTTTTTTCCAAATTTCCATTAGGATTTACACGCCTGTAATAATGATTCATTTGAATTATAGGCCTAAATTGCTCCGTAAGTAATTCAGGTACTGAAGTGACCAACAGAAATTATTTCTAATTGGACCCAACTTGCTCCTTGTATTACCAGAGTTACATTTCACAACACATTCTACCCCCTCAATCAGAGATGCAGGGCTGCAATCTCTATCAGGGTGCATTATTGTCTCTTTCAACCACGCTAGTAAATTCAAAAAGAAGTAAAAATTATCCTTTTCTGTTAGCTGACTGCCCAATTACTGAAAAAGGAGTATACAGGGAGTACCTAGCCCCCTACATGTATTCCTGTCTTCTCCCATCATGACCACAAGCTGTGCCTCTTCTGCCGCTTGAACCAATCCTGAAGGACTGGGTGCAAAGTTGGCATATTTCTGCATCAAACTTTTTTCCTAAAACTTACCCAGCTCTGATTCTGAAAAAAGTCCTTTAAAAGATAAACAATAAAGATTTCAATGGAAATGTTTCTTGAAAAATAAAGTACTTCAACTACCACTTCTGAAGCCCTTGTACAAAGTGTACGAAAGGTACTCCAACAAAGTACATATTCCCAGGCTGGGTATTTTGGGTTTGTTTTTTCTTGGTGAGAGGGCCCCACAGTGTTTTTTAACTTGAAAAGCTTCATTTCAATGATTAAAAGAGATAATTACCTTGACTGGGGGAAACCACAAAGTGACCTGGATGGCATCTTTCAGTCTCAAACCATGTCTTTTTAAAACTTCTTATTTTAGTATAAATAGCACACAAACAGCTACATTAAGATCTCTAATGTGATAAACAGTGATGTCTGCAGCACAAGAAAAAACAGAAAAGCCATTTTTTGCTATAGTGACTCTGATACAAGATAATCTTTCAGCATTGAATTTGTTATTTCAAATTAGGTCAGATCTGCTCCAAGCTACATTCATTTCACAGCAGTTGTACAGTAGCACAAAAAAAATTAGTCACGTTTTTAGTACCAACAAGATTTTTAAGAGCTTTTCACTTGCTACTTTTTGCTGTCAGAATAAACTACCTTATCTTAAAGATCATTATGATTTTAGGCCTTTACTTAAATATTTGTAAGCTCCTCAAGTCTACTACAGATACACCATACCTATGTTACTGCATCTTACTCAACCATCTTGAACTGTCACAAATGAGAACCAACTCATTGGGTCGGAGAATGATTAAAATCTCACCATCCATGCAAGAGGAAACAGACCTATCTGCTAATTCCCTCATTAAGAAAAGCAAATGCAGCAAACCTTGAAGTGTTACCTGTTTATATTAAGCACCTTGACATTTATTGAATTAAGATGAACAAGCTAGAAGCTTTTATCATTGAGAAGTTTTCGATACTTGACAAAGTAATATACCAATAAAATGCAGACAGGATTGCTTTAACTAATTCAATCTAACTTGAAAAGTTCAAGTTAGAGCTTAGACCTTGCATGTTTGTTGGTGGTTGGGTTGCTTTCTTATAGAATTTTTACCCAAAAAGTTGCCAGAAAGCTGATTGCTGGGTGCTTGTGGGAACTTAAAGGTACTTGGAAGAGACAAAGGAAGAGACAAAAGAAGAGACAAAAGAGACAAAGTGTCAGAGAGAGGGTGGCACCGACTACACCCCTCTCTCTCAGGGGCTCAGAGAGAACTGGGGGGTTCAGTCTTTGACTGCAGAGAGATCTCACCAGACCTCACTTGGAGCTGAGCTCGGAGTGACTTTCGTGGGTTCCCCGGGAATTCAGACCCTGGTCTCTCCCTGCCCTGCCGGGAGCTGCCGCCCCATCGCTTTGCACCCACAGCTGCTTTGGTTTTGCTCTGGGTTTCTCCACGCCATTTCTCCTGCCTTCCAGGACGTTTTCTACAGCTCCCGTTACTGCCATCGAGCTTTGGATCCATCTCATCCCTCGGGGCTCCTGCTCACTCCCTCCCCCCAGAAAGGTGCCAGCATCGGAGAAAACTGTGATTGTTTCCTAACTCTGTTTGGTACTAATACTATAGTTATGGTTATTTTGTTTATCTTGTTAAACTCACTAGTAAAGAACTGTTATTCCTATACCAAATTCTTTGCCTGGCAGCCCCTTTAATTCCAAAATTATAGCAAATTGGAGAGAGGAATTTTGCATTCTCCATTGCAAGAGAGACTCCTGCTTTTCCTAGCAGGCACACCTGTCTCCAAACTAAGACAATGTTAAACATGTCATGTGCTTTTATGGTTTCTCAGAGTTTTTACACATATAACTCCCCTAGACTTCTAAAGCTTTTACTAGACACCCTGCTTCCTTTTATCTTTCCAAAGACACCAGCCTCACCGAACAGAAATGAACTACTTCCTACATACAAGAAAAGCCAAACACTGCAAAATTTGCATAAAAAGTTGTATTACAGGAACTAAGACTTTACTACTACACCTAAGGCCACACTTACACTTTTACTGGAAATAGCTATGCTCAGAAAAAATTGCCCTCATTTGTAAGCAGTTATTATGGGTTTAACTGCGAGTATAGACTTATAAAAAGGTTTATAAATTCTATTATTGCACTGGTAAAACCAAGCTTGGTTTCTAGACACCAGCAGCCATCCTTTCCTACAGGCAGTTAGAACAGGTTCCTCTTTTAGCCCTCTTGACTATTCCTCTTCCTCAAGGCAGATGGATTGAACGCTAACCAGCAAATGGACCCTATCACCTGTAATCCTTGATAGGACCTTCTGATTTCGTATTTTTTCTGGAAGAAATCAAGTTCACATGCTGCCAGACTGCCCCAAGTTATGAATGAAAGCCTAGTAAATGGGAACAACTGGGAGATCTACTTAAAAAATAAATCTTAATCATAGCTAAAATGAATTGCACATGCAACCATCTAGCAGACAGGTGAGACTTGCTAGACAGTAACACTTGTGCTAATTGTCCAACTAACACCAAATGTAGAATAGAAAAAGCTTATTTATATTCTCTCCCAGGGAGAGAAAGTCACACAATTCTACAAAAAATATGCAGTAGCAGGGTCTATATAATTCTGTTTCTAAATGCACCTTTTTAAATACTCTGAAATCATTGAGAAATGGAAGAATAGACAGGATCTGAGAACAGGCAGCTTAATCACTGCAACTTCCATCCACAAGGAATAACAACTATTCTGGTACCAGACAAAAGGTAAAGAGAGAAAACAGCTCCAACACTTTATGCAAACATCTATAATCCTGAATTAGGCTATCAAAGCAGTAATTTTAAAATCTGAATGCAGAATACTTCCCCAGTCTCAAGCAGTTGTTTTGTGTGATCACTGTTGCTTGCCTTAGATCTCAAAGTTTTTTTTGTAGATAAAGTATTTTAATTATAGGAGTATAATTTATACCCAATCCAGAAAGGAAACAAACCTCCCTTCTTCCCTTTAAACTTTAGGGTCTGTCTTCCCACTCTCAGAATGGGGAGTGAGGAAGTAAGCTTTATTCAACCAAACAGGAACACACCCAAAACAGTTTTTTCCTTATATTCTATTTCATATATATCTGTATTAATGCTTTTAACTCCAGCTTCCTTACATGGAATCTTGCTGTTGCTGTTTACTTCTTTTCCCTTCAGGGGCAGAAGCATTGTTTTATCTACAGCAGAACAGCACTTTTTAGTCCTCAACCCCTCAGAAAGCCAAAAGCAGCCACCAGCGAGTCTAGAGACACTTCATTTACCCCATCAAAACACAGTGCTGGTTTGCCAAGCAAAACAGCAGCATTCACAAAAAATAGCAGAGATGCTCCCCCTTCCAGAGCCAAAGCTAAGAACTCCAACATCAGTGCCTTTGAATACAATTACTGGGTGCAATCCATTGACTCTGCTACCAGGGAGGGATGAGAAATTAGTTCTATTTGACACTATTAATGAATCCCACTCAAGAAAATAAATCTGAAAGAGTGTATGTAAAATTATGCAACTTTTGCAACACCTCAGAGATTTCACAGCCCACTGAATACATTTTATCTACAATTCTGGGTCTATTAACCCAGGCAGCATTATGTTGCAGAATATGGTTAGGCTATTTTGAGTAGTATTTTGGCAAGTATACATGAATGTCTTGGAAGGAACTAAATTGGGTATCTCTGGATCTTAAAATTCTGAAAATGAAGGATGACACAGTATATAGAAAACATACTCCTACATGAAATGCATCATTATATAAGAGATCTCATGAGACTTCATAAAAAACAACATATTTGAGCACTCTTTAACATGCAAGTTTTATATAAAAGTAAATATATCAGCACTACTGAAAAAAATAAAAAAATCCCACAACATTGCAGCTTTTAAGTCATCTTTATCTCTTTCACTTGCTTCTTTCCATAATCACTGTTGGACCTAGAGCACAGGAGAAACACTGCTTTACAACTTCAGTGCATTTAACTGAGAAGGATCAACATTAGGCAACTACTACATTTCATATATCCTCAAACGAAAAGTGCCAAGATAAACATGCCTGTAACAAGGCAGAAAAGCTTTTTAATTCATCTTTCTCAGATCATACACAATAGTGCTTAGTTTTGATTTATGGTCAATGCTGACTAATAATTAGCAGGAGTAGAACTGGGATATTAAGAAATCTGTTCTGAAAAGCAAGCTAGAGTAGTTCTAATAAGTTTGAGTAGATAAATTATCAACATAGTACAAGTCATAGTCATTATGCATAAAGTCAAATATGGCCAAGAGCAAATAGAGACATGCCGAAAAAAAATCCTAAAAACCACTCAAAAAAAGCATTACACAACAACTTATATAAGCAAATAAAAAAAAGGAAGGTTTTACTGCATTTTAGCAAAACTCATACTTTATATTAAAAAGGTTACAACAAAGGATACAAAATTTTCTTTGCTACTTTGAAAGACTCTTAAAAAGCAGCCAAAACATAAAATTCTAATTTCCAGGTTTTGCTCATCAAAAAAATACAAAATCCAGATCCTAGTCTCTAGAACTAAATGAGATTGGGATTACACGTCTCTAAAGAGCTAATGAGGGCAAAGAACTTCAGATTAGCTTCCATGTATTTTTCTGCTCTCTTTCAAGCCATCTGTAGTTTTAGACAGAGACTTCAAATTCAAGCACCTTTTGACAGCAGTAAACTGAACGAACTTCTCAGCGAGTTACAAAGAGAAAACCCTTCAGAACAGCAGTGGTCAACACATCCACAGAATGACTGTGCCAGTGGATCACTACATCTGCGCAAGAAATAATTCTGCACTTAATCTTTTACAGTGGCAGGTTTTGTGAGGTATGAATCACACAAGTCAGATGAAGAGTTACCCTGAGGTTTACTGCATGGATTTAGTGGTACTTGATGACAGAAAGGGCAGGACCAAAATATATCTAAGGCTTCAACAGCAGCTCGCATATAACAAAAGCAGCAAAAAAAGCTCCTGATGAAAGAGGTAGAGAGAATTCACTCTGAAAAATTCCCTGTGATACAATATTCAGAGCATTTCCAAAAAGCTTAAGTAGAATATTGGGAATTGTGTTAATTCTGAAGAGCATCTATGCATGATGTCCCAGGCACACCAGACTCAAGACAGGCAACGAGCCTCCCCTAACAACTCTGCTTTGCAACAAACTTTTAAGTGGCATCTCTGTTGTCCTAATCTTTTAGGGAAACATGGAATATACCACCTCTACTTTACACAAGCTCATGATTCCAGAGTGATCTCACCTCAAAGTTTGACCAAAAATGCTGTGGTATTCAGCAGATTCAAGATAAGAGAAATCCTTGTGGGGTGGAGGGTAACATCTTGGCATGTTGCAAGAGGCTGAACAGAAATTCACCTGTTAGCAGAGCCAGCCAAGGAAGAAGGTTCTCCATGAGCCACAGCTCTCTGCTGCTCCTGCCCACCTTATCACCAGCCAGCCACATGGTCTCCAGTTCTTCAGCAGCACCCAGTGCTAAATCTGAATCATGGGATTCAAATCAAGAGGGCAGCACACAGCAGGTAAATCTCTCTATGTCACATTCTTCTGCCTTTTTATCCATGGAAATTCAATTACTAATTATTTTTGCAAATCAAAATTTACATCTCAACGCTAAGAACAATACAAGAAGTTTCCTTTGTCTCCTGTTTTCACCTTCTCCTTCAGTACTCTCCCACCTTCACACCCAGCATATCAAGTCCTCACTTTCTCCAAGAATAGCTCAAAGAACCACAGCTTCTGCTTGCTGCTAGAAGCAGATAACTCTGAAGCTATACATATGTTTTGACATATGCAGTCACTTTGTCAGAATAAGTGGAAGGAGCTAAAAATGCTTTTTGAACAGTAAGTAATAAAAAGCCTTCCGGAAAAGGTTCAGAGTGCGTCAACAAAAAAGCTGCAGCCAGAAACATCAGAAAGAAGAGCATTACAATTTACTGGGCATGAAAGAATACTAAATACACTCAACAGTACAGCTATGACACAGCAGCTTGAACTAAACAGGTAAAAAGCCATGCAAGAGACAGCCCTTGATCTTCCATTCTCAGAAGCATAAACATATCCAAGATACAATTTAACCATGAAGTCATAGGAGAACATCTACAGAAAGTCTCTCTAGTTACTAGTTACCTTAGTCTTAGCTGGAAAATAAAAATTTCTCATTTTTTTTTTAAGGTTTATTTTTAATAATTATTTTAATGACACTTCATTTAAAAGCTTCTTACTGTATCAAGAAAACCCAGCTGAGTTTACATTGTTTTGCATCTCCATGTAAGAGAACCCATAACAGAACTTCATCTACAAAGAGGCTTTCATACAAAAACAGGAAAAAAAAAAAAAAAAGATCAGCAATTTGAGGCTGCACATTATTAAATGTAAGAGAAACTGCACATTTATGCCTCTTTGTAATAAGTAAGTCACATTAATAGAGTTGTCTATGTCACTCAGATAATACTATTTGGATCTGTGGCAGCAGTATCTGACATGGAAAAACTCAGGTATTTTAACAGTATAGATACTTTATGGGGAAATATATGGCAATTACTGCCAATCTAAATGGGGTATATACTCCCACCTCTCTGAAAGATACCACAATCTGCAGTATTTCTGTGTCAAAGTTGGTCTTTCATCTTTCTGTTGAGTTAAAAGTGCTAAGAGGCTCTCTCTTCTTACCCAAGAAGAGCCAGCCTCAAGCTTCATCAGAAGTGTGTGGATAGTGTATTTGTCAGAACAGTATGTTTGGGTTTTTTGCATGAACAAAAACAAGCAGCTTAGGATGTGACACTTCTCTAGGACGCAACTCCTACTTTACTTGCAAAGGTGTAGTTCTCAGCAGCTGGAGAATTGGGAAGCAGTATCCTACTCCATGTTAAAAACCTACAAATAGCAACATGAAAAAAGCAAAGCGGAAAAAAAATCCAATCACTTCATTAATGTTTGGATATGGGCAGTTTCTCAAGAAGGAGCACAATCCATAAAAGTGTTCCACAAAGCTGAACTATAAAGAGCACACAGAAGTTAGGAGAAGTCTCCCCAAAACCACTGAATGCAGTAAGCAAAGAATCACCTTTTCTGAGGCTAGAGCTCTAACCCGAATGCTTATTTTTGCATTTGGCAAGTTGAGGATATCTTTTGATGTGATATATCTACATCAAACCACTTAGAAATATGCAAACAAGTAAAAAACACATGTTTATGGAAGTAGTGGAGCATGATTACTGGGCTTTTCTTTATAATTATTTAATGGTAATTATTAACTTATTTAAACATTAATCACATTCAACATGTATACAATTGATTTTTTTTTTAAGCTGACAGCAAGAGTTTTAAGGAAACGATTAAGTACACATATTGACAGTCTTATTTGGGCAAGCAGAAAATGTTCTGTGTATCTGCCAGCAGTTCACCTTGCTAATAATAGGAAAGCCTTTGCCTCCCTGCTTTTCAGCAGCATAAAGAAAATCCAAAAGATGCAATAACATGTCGGTTTTAAGCTCCTAGAGGAATAAGATAATCAACTATGGATTTTCTCACTAATTGCATTATCTCTTCTGTGGTAGTTTCTTAAAAAGTCCAGCACCAAAAAAGGTCTTCACAATCTGCATATTTGAATTAGAGTAATTAAAATAAGAACTGTCATTTTATGCAATTTAATCAAATGCTAGTTTCTATTTATTTCCATCTATTTTGAGGCAACTCGCTTTCATCTTTGGCAAAAAAAAAAAAATCTACTTTTGGGTAAAATATTTTCACTTTCTCACTAACTGCTACTGTGAGTGGCCTAATCTCACTTGATTAGCAACTCTAAAGCATGTCAGGACACAAATTTAACCACAGACAGATTCCACAAGGTGTTAGATTAACAATGATTTCAGAGTCCTGTCAAACTATCAACATCTTCCACCTTCTTGAGTTCTACTACTGGTTGAAATGGTAGAAAAGCATTTCTGCAGCTCAGCCTTTTTTTTGAGGCAAAACAAACCACCTCAATGGTAAAATAACAAAGCTGAATGGCAAAGATACCTTTGCAGCATCTCATGCATATGATGAATCTCTACATAACAATGCTGTCTCTGGAAAGGCTTGGACTACTGAGTCCTTAAATTGATTTGACAGAAATGTTTGTAAAGTAATTTTAATAATCAGACTGGAGAGCCTATGTTTCACAAGTTCAAGAATGCAACTGACATCTGACCACTATCATCAAGTGTGACTACAAAACGGGACCTTGCTTACTTTACCTAACCCAGTATCCTCCTCCTGAGAGAGGATGAGAGCAGATGTTCAAGAGAAATCACATCCACATGAAAGTGCTTTGAACAGGGGCTGGACCAGACAACTTTTGAGAGATTTCATCCAAACAAACTATTCCATGATTCTGTAAAAAGGCATGCAAGCAAACAGTGATGTTTCCTTGAAATATCACTTACCTTCCAAAGTTTATGGTGCTAGTTGACAGTAATCTTTATTTTGACCTCTTTACATCATGTGTTTTTGAGAAGTTATAAACTGTAAACAAGAAACTATCAACAGCCAGGCTCCACACACTATCAAACTCAAAATTTATTTCTCAAAAGCCAAAGGCACAGACTTCAGCGAGGTACTAACTTCAAGCAAGAAATAGCTGCTTAACATTTATTTGCAGGAGGGCTATCTTGAAACCTTTTAAAAGAGCTCTACAGATGAAGAGTGAAGAAACTGACAGAGGCACGTAACTGGAGACCTGTTCATCCATCTTTACAGAGAGCTGTTTTCTCCAAATTAGGACCATGTCATGATTTCAGCTATTGTCATTATGATGATCCTCCTTCTGATTTCCTACTTATCCTGCTGTCTGTATCTTTGCCTGGTCTTAGTCAGCCACTCAACACCATTTAATAGGCACTAGAAACACAATTAGAGCACTCTACACTGTGCCCTAAAAGCAAATTAGTTCTTATAAATGAAGCTTATTTCTAGAAAAAAGACCAAATAGAAAACTTCAGATGAGTGCCAAAACAGGGAACAAGAATGAATATATATACACACACAATGCCTAGAAGTTTGTCTGTTGATTAACAGCACAGCTGTTGCCGTGAATGGTAAGTCTCAACTTTCTAATTAGACACGTATCAAAAAATGTTATGCAACTAGTTGTAGAATAAATGCATTTGCTATTACTTAAAGGAGTAGCTGTTTTGGAGTAGAACCTCAAACATTATAAGTATCTGCAAAGCTCATAAAATAGTTCCTCTAAGGCAGTTTTATTTTATCCAGCTATCTGAATGCTTGCCATTTGACATAAATAAACCAAAGCAGATAAATTCACAGTCAAAAATTTGGACACTGTTCTCAGTTCCAACCAGAGCCAAACAGCATATAAAAATCACATCCTTTTACTTATTGTTGACTGAAATAGCTGTGATAATTCAAACCAAACTGTTTCAATTTGATGAACATTTAAAGCTAAGTTCTAGTTCAATCATCCAGGTCTCAATTTATTTCTCTGTATTCAGTCACTAAAAAGTACCTGATCATAGAATAACTTCACTATTAAACCACAGTGGCTAAAAGGATCAAATTGTACAGAGCAAGAACAGTATTTCAGAAACACAGCATGGTTTTCTTCTTAAGAACATGGATTCAGATTTTCAACCACTAGACTCTGTTAGACTATTAAGTGGATTAGTAAGCATCGTGCATTATTGGATTAAGGTCTACCTGTATTGTAGCAGAAGTGGCACTGCAAAATCACTGAAAGACCTGCAGTGGTAATTGGTTTAGTTTTTTAGTTTTTCAGTTACTCAGGAAGAAATAGGAGACAATATATATCCTTGAAATAATAATTCAAATAAAAATTTTACATAATTTAAGACAGTAATAGAATAAAAATTGAAAATTTCCAGTACACTCTTACAGAATAAGCAAATGTAAAATGCTATTTTTATTGATACAGTAACCTATAGATAGGGGGAGTTTTGACAGATTATGCTCTTCAAGGTTTGACTTGGCTGGAATTTCACTCAAGTTAATCAATGCACCACAAACGGTGCTGCCATGGAACATAGGTGGGGTGTGGGAAAAGCAGCTTCTTTTGTTTGGCTCAAACCAACCTTGGCACCAGCTCCCTCACAGGCTTCAGAGAACATGGAAACAAGGTGGCTGTAATTTTGTTTAAAGCTACTTTTTGCTGCATCAGAAGATTCATACTAACAAAGTTTCCTCTGGCTTTTTCAGAGCTGGGAGTGTCCTACACTGGACCTATATAAAGAGACTATATGATTTCTTCTCGTAACTACATTGCTGAGAGCACTGAAGAATGGTTAGCCACAAACATCAAAAAGGTTTCCACATTTCCCCAGGTCTTTGGCCAGAAGTCCGGAGATACAAGGTTAGAATCTGGTGACCAAAATGTTCAGAAGGGACATCCCCTTAAAAATAATTACAATAAACTTTAGCATTATTTTATGTTGCTAACCTATCAAGCACATCACATTTCATCCAAGAGCCAAGAAAACTTGTCTTCAGGTCCTTAAAATCCCCTTGTGTTATTTTTGTCATTCAGCCCTACGTGAAGGGAGGGTATTTTTACTGCAGGGTGTTATATGGATCGCACAAAGGCCTCTTTGACAGACTGTGCCAATGTCATGTAAAGCATTTTCTGGGATGACAAAAAGAAAACAAATAATCTTCATCAATGTCAGATGAAAATAGTTAATAAGGAAAACACAAGAGCAAAAAATAACCGGAAACTGACAATAAACTGTCTCATTCATCAAACCAAGGAAAAACAGATGGTAAAAGAGAACTGCTGACTTTTCAAAGGAGTTTACTCTCACAAAACCTACAGTTCCCTTTAAACTCTGCAGCGTAGGACAGAACCTTTAACAATATCTTGTCATCAGAAAAATCATTTAGACGTGAAGGCAAATTAATGGATCACAGTTTAACACAGAAAGAAAGCAAATGCTTTACAGATTAACATCACAGGGTCCAAGGAAATAGTTACAGATGAAATACCAACTAGCTCTTTACCAGATTATTGTATCACAGGTGAACCACTCAAATCTTTCACGAGCCAAACTTGGAATACTCCTGAGATTGCTCCCACTCTGCTTGTGAAAACAACATAGAATATTTCTATCTTGAAAGACAGAAGACACAGGCAATGTGCGTGAAAGCAAGAACAACCAATGGATGTGTGCAGTGAATGCCCTTTGTTATTGCATGCCGTTCGATCTTGTCAAGCATCAGCAACTGCTTTTCTGATAATTATATACTTCAGCAGTGGTTTGTTTCACAGTTGTTCTGTTTAACACTATGCTCATGATACTGTACTGAGAAGTGTTCTACAGACATCCAACAACTTTTTTCCACTTCAGACCACTGAACTACTATTTTTTCACTACCTGAGCAACAGAAGATAGACTCACAATTCTGGATTAGCCCATAAATTCCAAATTCAACATACAATGACCTCACACTGCAAAACTGCTGTTTGCAGTTAGAGATGTCACTAGGGAGTGCTCCAGATTATTTTCAAAAACACAGGCTGTCACCTCATACAGAAGCAACATCACTTCACGTATCCCAAGCAGTAAAACAGCATAGTCAGATGCTGTTAGAACTAACATTTGATGTTTTAATCCAGCCCACGGTTATCTGTGTCCTTCCACTGCATTGCTTCTCATTCCACAGAAGGCTGATTTTAATTCCCTCAAATCAGAGAAAATTTCTGCCCTTCTGAGGAAGTCTCTGCCCCATGAAACACATTTTGTGTTGCCTTCACAGGAGAAGTTTCATGAGCAGAAGGACCAGAATGATGCACTTTGCATTGACTTTGACAGACACGTGGTTCCAGCCATAAGATATCAACATAATTCTAGTTTAAGGTTCCATCTGTGACCAAAACCAGTTTCACTCCTAAAAAGCTAGAAGTGATTGTGAAATTAGGAAACCAGGACCTTCGAAAAAAACTTTCACTTCAAGTTTGACAGAGGGAAGGAATTACAACAAATGGCATCATTACAAACTTAACATAGCTTATATCAACACCGACAGAAACTTAGCACTATTGCAAGACAGAGTGTAAGAATCCTCAAATTTGTGCTCTTGGTAAACTACCTAGCGAGAAAATTCAGGATGAAAGTAAAGGATGACAAGAACTCAAAAGAAAAAAGTAATTTGATCAAACAGTCAGCTTCAGCAGGCTTTCTCCCCTCCAACCACTGATAAATCTAGTCTGCTCTAAGTATTGTATTATAGTAAAAATTACTGGAAAATATAATCAGATACACCATAAGAAGTGAGAAAACATATTATTAGAAGATGCTCATTCTCTTTAATAAGAGAAATTCAAGACAAAAGTATGGTATAAACTCTAATTTATCAGTAAATGTGCTCAGAACCTCAACAGAAAAACATCCAAAACCCAAAATGAAACAGTTGCATATAACAGTTATACTACATAAAGAAAAATACTGGAAAAAGAAGAAATACTAATTGTTTCAAATGGATTGACAAGGAAGATCTGAACTGACTGTTATAAAATCAGCCAGAGGGAAAACAGTCATATTGAATCACATTTAATGGGTCACATGGGCTTTACTACAACTGGATATTTAGACCAGAAATACTCCATCCAAGAATACCACTTAGGTTACAATACAAAGCTATTTCTTAATACAGTAGGCAAGACTAACATTTTCAGCCAACAAAAAATGAGATGCAGTTTTAAACTCATACTGCATATTTATCTATACAAAAAACTGTCTCCTACTTTGAATCTCACTCTGAGCTTGTAGCAATGATAGCTTCAAAAACCAGGGCTGCAGTGTTGTGGCACCTGATTATCCTGGGCTAAGGAAGTGGAAACAGTATTAATGTGACTTCTAGCAGGTCACTGCTTACAAGATGAGCAACATTTAGTTCACACCCTGCTCATGCATGTGACAGCTCAGGACAATCTGTTGAGCCGCACCAAAACAAGCGCTAGCCACCTGATAATCAATTTAAGAAATAAAACATCCATTAGTTTGGTACCTTCTCTAAGATGTGTTCAAGTGCACACACTACTAATTATCCTTATTATAGTATCAAAATGCCAGATGCATTCATTTCAGCTAAACTGACCTGCAAACCTGTCATCAATGGGAACAAGGACCAGGTTCAAACGTTGATAATGAACAATCCTACAAAAAATTAAATATCAACAGGGTAACTGTGTGTTTGTGTGCGTGTGAGCACATATTTGGATGTGAAAAATCAGCAAGAACATTTTTATTTCGAGGTAAAAGAAAAAAATTGTAAGGTAGGAGAAGAAAAAACACCTGGAAAAAAATATTTATGTAGTTAGGAATACAGCAAAGATGGCCTGAAGACAGCTAGTACTGTGACAGGATTGATTATGTAGGGAACTACCAAAAAAAAAAATCCACAAAGCTTCAAAAGTGAAGATGACACCTACACAATGCAGAGCACAGTCTCTTAATGGATGGTTTTTATGAAATCCCCTGAATTCATCTATTAGAGACTCGTAATGAGATTTGACAAGAAAACAATATAAGCAATAGGAAAAAAAAAGTTAGTAGTAAAATCATTACTTTTTTTAAAAAAAAAAAAAGCTATTTAGATTACAGGCAAATTTTTGCCAAATTATGGGTTCAAATCCACACACTTGGAAACATAAGTCTCTTCCCACAAAAATCTTTGCAGTAAACAAAGAATTTTAATAGATAAATTAGGATCTGACCAAAATACTGCCACAAGAGAAACAGATCAGTTATGTTTACCATCACCAAAGCTTGACAAAAATATTTTATTTTTCCAATATTTTAATACACTAATACTTGGTACATAAGGTTAATTGTCAGAACTTGAGTCATGAAACAGTAAGCATCTAATAAGAAGTACCTTACTGTAGTTGGCTTTCATATAATCTACTCAAGAAGCTTTGCATCCAAACACTTAATAAGAAAATAAAAATCCAAAGGCTCTTTAGAAGTTACCCAGTAAGCACTACAATTCCAATTAATGTTGTAATTGCAAACAATTAAAAAATGAGAATTGAAGATCAATCCTATTAAATACCAACTTTAGTTCTGTTCATTAGAACCTTTAAGCTACTGCACAGAGAGGAAAATGTTTAAAATGAGCTTAACAAAAATAAAGATTAAATTTTTTTTTCTATTGAGTGATTAAAAGCCACTATGCTATAAGCAACTTATGAAAGTATTTGAAAAGCTATGGTTTCTAGATAAGCTCAGATAGCTGGATTAACTGAATTTCCCTGACAATAAGTTTCAACAATAACCCACTGTAAAAAGTTTCTCATTTCCATCACGTTATAGACTTTGTGCAGGTTTCTCTCCCCAGCAACAGAAAAAAGGACCAGCAATATACTACAAAAGAGGCAAGAGCAGCAAGTATGTTGCCAGCTGTACTGCACTGCATTACAAAAGAAAGGAGGGGGAAAAATAAGAAAAAAAATCCATCCATAAACCAACAAAAAATATTAGAGAAGATTTTCTAACTGAAGCCAAGTACTCACATGAATATGTACTTCAAGCTCCCATTTGAAAGTAACTCACTGGAAAATCATGCAGGCCAGTTAACTCACTGTTAAGGTACTGATCTTTCATATCATGGAGAAACAATTATTTCTTAATTAAAGATTTTCAGAATTCATTATTTTGCCCTCTCAACAATTTTTTATCAACCTCTTTCTGCAAAAAGGAGTGACAGGCTATTGATGAAGCATTACTCCAATACAGAGATTACTCCAGAGGAGCATGTAATCTGTGGGTATACACTGTCTCCATTCCCAGTTCCACCAGTTTCCAATTTCCTTTGGTTTTACCTCTGCCAATTCTCCTACATTCAACCTATTTTGCTTTGGCATCCCCATCAGGTGTATGTTAAAAGTATTCAGCCATCCATTTTTATACTTTGTAGGCATCATCAGTGGAATACAATAAATTACTTCATTAGAAGAATTCTGAAACCTTAAAAACAACCTTTTGTATATCTATACTTCATGGAAACATCATAAACCTGTGAACAGAATCCCTGCAATTTAATTTTATTTTTTATCTAGTTTTCTAGAGGAGCTATTTCTGCTATACCACAACAGTTGAACTGAGACTTGAACATTTTATAGAAAAAGTACCCAGAGAACTGGAAGAATGCTGTCTAACCCAGCTGCAGCCCACTGGCACAGCAGGCAGGCAGTCACCATGCAAGCAGCCCCAGATGGGCAGCAGCCAAAGACATGCAATGGCACACAGGACAGTTTTCGGTGTATGAGAGTTTCAGTGTATTCCTCTAGGAATTCAGGTATTCTGAAGAATTGAACTCAGAGGGGGAATGGAGGCAGGACAGCTGCAAGAAATCTTGCTAGTTCTTTTCCATCAGATGGTTTTTCTTTGTAAAAGCAAGAAGACTCTACTCCAGTCCTGTACATGAGACTGTACTCCCCTGACTGTATGCACAAGGCACTGCACACTCAGCAATGGCAGGGCAGGATCCTAAGCAGCCAGGTAATGAAGGCCAAACACCTACTCAGATACTGTGGTAGTAGAGACACGACTGAAACCTCAACTAGGAGCATTTCAAATCACAGCAGATCAACAAGAACTGGCAACATCCCAAAACTGCTCCTACTTAGTTGTACTGCCCACACATAGGTTACTTTTCATTTAATTATTCTTCCTATCCTGTCATAAATGATTTTGTTCCTGGCATTAAAATTGATGGCAAGTAAAGAATAAGCATCTGTGAGTAGCTGAGTCTTGGAAACACTGGCTGGCTTGATAAATATATTGCTTCAGAAAGGGAACAGGTGAGTGGGGTAGTTCTAATCAGAACATGATCCATCACCAGAAGATGCAAGTATTAAACCAGTCCAAGCTTTCTTCAGTGAACAATAAAAGCATTTTAAAATCAGGGTGTGCTGCTTCTTTAATGTAACTTCAAGTCTTGCAAAATACAGGCCTTTTCTTTGCATCCATGCCAAAAAACCATGTTTAAATCAAAACACTTGAGTATGCATATAATTATAAAAGAAGCACTCCAACAATACTGCAAGGCATTTTCCTTTCAGTTTGTAATCTACAGCAACGTTCAGGTGATCTAAAAGGCTAAGGAACAACTTGTAAACAAAACAGGCAATTTACTGTAGGAGAGGTTTCAACACAGCTTTCAAAGTCTAAGTTACCAAACAGTTGCTCAAGAACCAGGAACTGCATAGAAAGGTCCTGTGGAAAGCCACTCAACTGTAAGTGTTCTGTACTTTGGAAATCAGATGACTTCAAAAAAACTCCAAACTTAGAAGTTCAATTTCTAATCCATCTTATGAAGCCTGAACACTTTAAAATATACAGCTCTAGGAAAAGTCACCATAAACACATATTCTTTAGTACATAACGTCTACAGGAGAAAGGAACTTTTAAGAATTATGACTTCGCATCTGCTTGGGTGTTGGTTCAAATCCAGTTACCAGCGTCATTTCAATACAAGAACAACAAAAGAGGGATTTCCTGACTCAGTGTTTAGAAGGAAGACACACTGAAAAATAACTATTTTTTCCACACCTCATACAGACTAAAGCAAAAACACACATCCACTACTTAAGCAAGTGTAATTATATTAACAAATAGACAGAATTACAATTCCACAATTAAGACTTTCTTTAATTGTGAGTTACTAACCACAGTGGTATTATTTCTGGCAGTTTTCTTTTCTTAAGCATCTGACTTAAACATGTACTTTCCTCCAGAAAACCCACACAGCACTGAAATACAGACAATACTCTTTGGATTTCAGACAGACTAAATATTTATGTCGGGTTTTCAAGTGTTTCAACAACTATCTTATACTTGAAGAGATTACACAAGATTATGAAGGAAGCAGGCTACCAAGGCAAACTTGACATTTTTTCCACTGCTGAGATTTAATGCTTCAGATGTAGAATCAGTTGCTTTAAACCACTACTTAAATGTCTTACTTTGAAAGCATCAAGAATGGAGCTCAGTTAAATGTATACTTCTGCTCACTTTGTCATACCCTCAGAGGAGGTGCCTGTGAGTTTTTATCCTGCAAAACCAACTTGTTGCAAAAGCAGTATGGTGAAAACTACTGCTTAGCCTTTGAGAATGTAACTAATACGAAATTGTCTCATGAAGATTAAAGATAAATCAATTAAAACTAATTAATAAGGAAAACAAAGGGCTATCTCAGTCTTCAGTTTCCCAAGAAAAGTTTATAAACACTAACAAAAGAATCAAAACAACTTAGAGAAAACAAACAGTTTGAGATAGAAATGTCAAAATGTTTATTATGGCTAAATATTATAAAGCAACACTAGTTTCTATTAAGGTTTACTTTTCAATGAGTCTCAAAACATTTGATATAAAAAAAGGTATTCTGACATCCTCTTTTTATATTTGTACATGTGTAGTACTAATCACTTCATCCCTTAGTTATATTTAATGTAAACACTGTAACACCTGGAAATCAGCAACTATACTTAGAGAAAAGAGCTCATTAACATTACAAGCCTCAAATACATCAATCCTACCAAGTCCTGACTCAAAAGAGCAAGTTACAGGACAGAACACTGTCCACATGGGTCCAAAGCAACGCCATCAACCAACTTAGCTCAGGAAGAGAAAACCTGCTTCAGAAATAATTCTCTAGGCTGCTCAACAACTACTTGGCCTTATGCATGCCCACATTTAAAAGCCCACTCTCCAACTCCACTGGCACAAGCAAGAGCAGGAAGCCACCACACACACACCATCATTCCAGGGCAATGATGGCAGCTGGGGAAATACACATTTTATGGTGTACATTCACACTTCAGGCACAGGGAACGTTCTGCAAAACTTCTTACTGGAAACATGGGATCTGTTTGATGCTGTACTTATTACTTGCTCAAAAATCTTACGCTGTTATATTGAAAACAGAATTGTTTCTACAGCAGTAGAAACACACACAATTATACAACCATACCAGCAAATCTCCTCCCCTCAAAACACTGCTCCAGTGAATTTTCATACTACACATTCCAAAGACAAAAAAGCTAGATATAACACTATGCATATCTGTTAAGTTTAACTGATAATTCCAGACTAAATGTACAACAGGAAAACAGTTTCTATACAACTGCATTAGCTGCAACATCAAGCCTCATGGACACCTGAAGAGAGCTGGACAGAGATCACAGATCTCAAACATGATTTGTTTTCTTTGTTGCATCTGTTTAGCAACCACAAGCATTGTTTTTCTAATTTTTCCTTTCAGAACAAATGGGTAACACACTGACACCAACTACCTCCAAATAAAGCAGAGCCAGAAGATCAGCAGTTGTGCAATCTGCAGTAAAAGGCAGCCATGCACACGACTCTTACTAGTAAAAAGAGCAAGAGAATATTTTAGATAACCTGCAAGAGATAATACATCCAGTATTCTTATTTTTCCAGCACTGACCATACACAGATAAACACTACATTCTAACTTTAAAACTTTCCAAGTAATTATAAACAATTCCATTTACTATTGACCTCAAAACAAGTCACACTACCTTACAGAATGAATACAGCAACAAATAATTACAGTCCTAACAATCTACTTACAGATTACATTACAGTGTTTACCAACACAAGTGATCAGTAATACACAAACTATTTCATCTTCATATTAAAAACAAATACATTTTTTCAGGGCATACTATTACCAGGCACTTAACTTCAAAACAAAATAACTTCTCTACCCCACCCCTTCCCAAATGTCCCCAGTCATCATTTTGTTTCAACACTCACTTTCAAGTATCTGATTTCTATACTTGGGGGTCAAAAGAAGAGAATTAGTGGCATTTTTAATTTAGGAAAATACTGCCACCTCTTCTAGTAAGCTTCCAGACAGTGGTACAAATTTCCATGCCAACAAACAAAGTCTTAGTAGCAAGCATAAAAAGAGTAAAATTAGTCAACATCTCATTTTGAATCTAATTTTGGATCAATTTTTCTTCTTGAGGGTCACAATCTTCTACAGCTTTCCTAAATGTAATTGCTTTACACTATACTACAGGGAAACAAGAGAACATGGAGGCAATTTTGCAGACTTTCTCCAGTTCTAACACATTGCTACATCTACCACTTATGAGGACAGTTTCATCCCTTCCTCTTTTTTATTACCTGTAGATAGCAGAAAACCAAATTTTACTTTGGGCTTAACAGTTTTGTATCAAATAATAAATTACATACTTGGATGCTAGACCATAAAAGAAGTTCCAAAAGAAAAAAAGCAACCCTCAAATTTTAAAATTCTAGCTCACTCTTGTAACCAAAAGAAAAATCTGTAACATGATCTATACAATGAGTTTGCACCAATTTGCCCTTGATTTCTAACTGTCAGTAGTACTACTACGTTACATGCTACATCCACATAAATTCTGCATAAGATATCCACTGTGTTGATGACAAAACAAAGCACTATCAAGCTAGCCAAATTACAGAAGATAAAGCTAGATAACAAAGTGACAGATGGCTATTATAAAACACTTTCTAAACTATTATTATTATTTTGCTGATTAGCATGCCAAAACAGGGTCACATATCCAGCAGCATCCATTACACACAAATGTACTCAACTTTACTAACAGTTTACTAACATATAAAAGTACTCAGAAGAGCAAGAAAAAAGGAAGAAATGAGATTTCCTAGCAGGAAAGATGACAAATTTGGGTCATTACTGAAGCCTAAATGAACTGTTTTGAATGGTATTATTCATACAAACTAACTGTCATTTCCCATTTTCTGTAGTCCATAGGGAACAAATTGTTTACATTTGGTTTTCTTTGCAACTATACAAACTCAAAAGGTTTGTTTAAATTAAAGCTTTGGTTTTGTAGCATAGTTTTGTGGCCACAGAAGCGCAGGACAAACAGGATCCTACTACCTAGTTATGTACCATGGAGGTTTGCCATGTTGCACTCAACCATAAAAACAGTTCTTTTTTTTTATTCAAATGAAAATCAAGTTCAAATTACTTCAGTCATATGGCAGGTAGCATTTTAGACCAGATCCACACCAAACTGTTTTAAGACCATATGAACTATACCATTTTCATCATTTATTCGTCTCCTCATCAACTTGCAGACCAGACATGTTCTTTTTAAACAAACTAGATTTATCAGTCTTAGAGGGAAGATTGATATTTTCTCCTATTAACTATTAACACTCAAAACAAAGAAAGAAACTTACCTACTACCATGAGAGTGAACTCAAATCCTCTCTTCACAGACTTTCGGTAAACTTGATTTGGGAGATTCGCAAACCCCACATATCCTTCAAGGTTCTTCTGTTGCTAAAATAAGAGATATTTAGGGGAAAAAAAGTTAAAAGGAAAACAAGAAATTTCTTAGCTGGCTGGTATTCTTAGTTATTGAAATGTTCACTTCATTTTCACATCTGTAGCAAAGTGCTATCTACCCAACCTCTCAACAACCAAAGCTGACTATATTCAAGACAGTGTAAAAAAAATAACAGCAAAAAATAGAAAAAAAAAATTTTTTTGACTGGATGGCCAAAAAATTGGCACAGAAAGTCAGGTATACTAAGAGTATTTTGAGCAAATGCAATTGCCATATTATGACTGTTTGTAGAAGCACAAGGGTGAGCATGAGCAAACAAATTAAAACATAATCAACTTGTTACCAATGCCCATTTGAAACACAGGTCAGTAGTACTGAATGCACTTTTCCTATACTTCCAAGTCATGGTGGTACTGCCTCAACATGATGGGAATCAACCTGACACCTCTGCTTCTGTGTCACTCAACTGGAGGCCTCCACGTGAAACCCAGACTTACCCTAACGCAGCATGCCTTGCAGCAAACTCTCCACACAGGCAAAACTTCAGTTGACTTGTACATGAAAAACTTACCCAAAATAGCGCCTACTGTGAAACAAGTGAAGAATTCTGGATGTTTGCCATTACTTCTTCTCACCACAATAATGAAAATGCTAGAGGTGCTTAAAATGTCTCCTCCTCACTAGACCCAGCAATCTTTCAAGGCTCAACTCTGCTACCTTTACATTACAATCCTAAAACTGTTTGTTTATAAACACAGCAGCTCTGAGGATTGTCTTATGAGACTGGACAGTTTCGATATTTTAAAAAGATTCTGAAAACACTTTCTTGAGACAACTGTCTACTTAAAGCAAGAGCAGGCACTGCTTGTCATGGAGCAATGGTTTCAGCCCTTAGGTTTCATATCTATGCAAAGTTGAGAGGATATCATGTGAGGGTGGTATTGCCTCTTTCAGAGTTTCAAAGAGCTGTACATATCCACATAGCTGAAGTGCTGTCTCTACAAGCTTAAATCTCACTCCCTAAAATTATCTTCATGAGCGTAGAGGAATTCTAAAAAATAATTTGTAAAAAAATTTCTACTACAGGCACTATTGCCTCAGAACTTCCTTCTATGGGATACAGTAGTTAGAAAGAAAATATTTCAAGATAAACTGACAAAGTTGTTCAAGGCAGTAATAACTCAAAATTTTTAAATTAAAAATATATTTTTTAATTAAAGCAAGGATAAAAAACCACTATCACCTTTAAAGTATTGACTGCAAGAACTCACCTCTTGGCAGTCCAACAGCACTAGTCAATAAATGGACTCTGCTTTAAGTCACACAACTGATTTCTCCATTTGGCAAATAAACTGTTAACCTCAACAAAGCTACACCATTGTAAAGACTAAAGTATAAGTTCAAGTTTAAATATTCATAATGCAACAAATGTTATTACTTCTCTAAATGCAGCAATCTTTGCATCATGTCATCAAGTAACTTTTTAAAAGAAGCTTTTTGTTTCAATATAGCCTTTGGTGCAACTATAATCTCATCTGAAAGGTTTTAAAATATTTAAAAAATCATCCAGGAATTTAAAATCCAAATATTTGTTTTAATTTTCCAATCTAATACTACATGTAAGGAATGGAATTTGTCACAATCTAAAACCCTGAGCAGGAGCCAATGCTTCAAAGATATTACATGACATGCAGGTCAGTGCTTTTTAAGATATTAAAGAGCTCCTTAACACTGTAGGTCCTTAACAACCATTAAGGATATGGAACTGCTATTCATCCTACCAGATATGAAATATCTAATCACAGTCAGACACTCCTAATAGTTCTACCTGTCAATCACCTGCATTTTTTAGTATCCACATACCTTTTAACGTGTCATGTAAACCCCACATTAACTAATTCTTCTTTTGCTGAAAAGAATGGACTTGCATGTAATTCTTGTTTTGAACTACAGTTATTACTCTTCCCTTCCTCTTTATATAGAGCTCCACACTTAGGATAGTCCTACATTTAAGAACTTTTAGATCACTGAGTATGAAATGCTAAAAAAGAATGGATGGCAATTTTGGGGTTGTTTGCTCTATTAAGCGGGTCTACAGAAATTACACTCACAATTTTAGATAATGAAATATAAATGGTAGTTACCAGAAAGATGAAAATGTATGAGATGTTACACTGGGCATTTAATGCTGTGTTTAATGTGAGCATTTGTCACTGATAGGAAAGAGGCTATTAAAAAACTGCAGCTGGATGCCAGATTCAGATTTCTGATATGCTAATTAAAACTGAAGACTTCAACATACTGGGTTTTAAATGGTTGCCTTTGTTTATAACTTGCTACTTCTAAAGAGACCAAAACAAATTAGGAATTGAGTTTCTTTAATTCCTGCAACAGCTTTTAAAAGAACTTAGGACTTTTTTTCTAAAAGAATTGACTTCCACTGTCTTGAACATGATGCCAAATGAGATCTCATGTTTCTAATACTTACAAAACCATCCCATTAACTTTTATCCATTCTTGATTTGCAATCAGCTGCTACCTAAGCTAAATTTTAGTTCATCTACTAAAAACCTAATGCTGCTTCCATTCCTACATAGCTGTAAAACATCCGCATCAAAGTAATACTTACAGCTACTTTGTAAACAACACGATTCCATCATTTTCAGGATTGAAGATATCAAGAGAATACATCCAGAAGTAGTCCCGTAAAACGATGAACCATTGCAGCAGTGAGTCCATACAGGTGCAGCCGCAATCCAGAGAGAGAACAGGGGCAGTGTGAGAAAGAAAAGAAGAAAAAGTTACTTACAGTTGATCAAAGTAACCCACAGTATTTTCCATCTAGTACGCTCAGTATGCAGCATATTAAGCAGAACCACAGAATGGTTTGGGATGGAAGGGATCTTGAGGAACAGCTACTTCTAAACCATGGGAATGGACACTTTCCACTAGCTCAGTTTGCTCTAAGCCCTGGTGGACCCGACCTTGAACACTGCTGGGGATGGGGCATCCACAACTTCTCTGGACAACAGGTTCCAGTGCCCCACCACCCTCACAATAAAGAATTTCCTCCTAACAGCTAATCTGAACCTATCCTCTGACAGTTCAAGGCCATTTCCCTTTGTTCTCTCTCTCCATAACCTTGTTAAAATTCCCTCTTCAGCTTTCTTGCAGGCCTCCCTTGTTTACTTTATTAGTAACCTTAATTTAGTTTGGATTATACATAAGACAACCTAATTGCACAATAATATACTACATGAACTCCAGCCATTTAATATCAATACAGGTAGTTATACAATAGCTCTTTTTACTTCAGTTATTCAGCGTGATATTTGTTTGCCATATGTTATCTGAACCTCTAAAGGGTTCAAGGGTGTTTCTTTTTTCTGAGGTGTTCACTAAAATATGCAATTTCATTTCACAACACTACTGCATAGTATCTTTATTTTAGTGTGGAAAAGGCACAAAGATCAAAGTCATCATCATAGCAAATGTCTCCCGGGATTCTGTATTTCTAAAGTCACTTTATACATTCAGTGAACAGCGTCAGTTCACTTCATTTGCAACACAGAGCATTAGAGCACTGCTGCAATCTTGGGCACAATTGTCATGGTTCAACAGCCAGAAACTAAAGAACAAAGTAGGGAGCACAAGTTAAATGTCTGTTCAACAACATCTAACTGTGCATGACGAGGTCTTACAACAGCTCTCCAACAGGTCACTTACAATACCTTAACTACAAAGTTGTATCACAAAGATCCTTTAAGTTTCTGTTTGTCACTAAGCATCTTTCCATGTTTGAGTATTTCAAGACATTAACACCAAAAAAAATAAGTAAAAAAAAAATCTTAATAGCAAATTCTAGGCCAGCAGTTAAGATGCTTCTGCACCTTAATATCTAAATTTAATCAATCCCATAGTCCCAGAGTCTGAATCTATTTTTAGAAACTTTACACTTTGATAGAAACACAGGCTGTTCAAAGTGGCACTGAAGTCCTCTTCTGCTTTTTTACCTCATGCAATGTAAGTTTTGTGTTTTTAGAGCCCCCTTCATGTTCTATTAGCATCCAGAGCCATAACAGCTCAGCCCATTGGGTACACTGCTGCTGTACTCTTCTGAGAGGAAAAAAAAGCAAAGCACTGCTGGTCAACACCAGTCCTTCTCTGTGCCTTGCAGAAAGGTGGCACAAAATGCTCTGGGAGGAAGCTCCCTTTCCTTTGGGAGGGAGACAGATGCGTATGCAGCAGAACTGGAGCAAGCTGTATAGGCCAGAATACAACTGATACTGCAGATCCCACAGCAATCCCAGTACTCAAAGATTTTAATATCAACCACCTTAAGTATTATATTACTATTCAGGTATCATGTTGTTCATCACCACTTTCAACTGTGAAACAAGGTAACATCATCAAGCACTAGTTCACCAAGCGCACACAAGGGCTCCCACTCCAGACAAGAGCAGTACTATTTCAAAATTTATCATTCAGCAAGAACAGCCACATGGGTCACACCAAAGTTCCTGCTTTCAACACTGGCCAGAAACATACATCTAAGGCAGCACATACAGCAGAATAAACAGAGCAGTGTTTCTCTTAATACCTTCACAGTGACCAAAGATCTACCTCAAAAGCATTTAGGATGCTTTTTCCTTAAAAAAGGGTATTTCTTCACTTAAACAGCATTTGATCAATTTCTCTTCCACACACATTCTTTTTATAATCACAAAAATAGCATCCACAAAAGTGCCTTTAGCAAGGACTCCTTCTGTACACTGTTAAAAGGAGGACTTTATAATTTCAAAATTACCTCTTGTTAGCTTAACTGCTGCACAGCAGTATCTTCATTGGAAAACAGTCCTAATCATCTAACATACTGCATTCAGAAGAAGCCATTTCATGTCTCTGATTGCTCCTGCTGCTCTTGCGTAACTCTACTCTAGCTCTGTACTCTTCTGAAGAGGCCAGGGCAAGAGCCACACACAGTATACAGGAGACAAAACACAGATCCAATGTCTGATCATGTGCTATCTCTTACTCTCTGATCCTCTTCTCGACTCCCAACATGTAACTTATTTTACTTCTTTCAAGTACTGAGCTGATGACATTGGGAACTATACACAAGATCTCACTCCTGAGATTTTTAAGAAATGTTCACAGCTTGTCACTGAGCATACAGCACAGCAGTCCACATGTATCACTTTACATTCACCCATAATGCATACCAGCTATCATTTTATATCAAATCTTCTAATATTTCATGTTCTTGTAATTGTCAGCCATCTCCCATCTAACTTAGCACAAATGAAGGCAAGCCATACAATTATGAATTTGGCCTTAGATGACTTTCAGTGCATCCACTCTTGTGTACTCAGTGTTGCTTTAATGTAAATCTCCCTCAAGCAAAATGTCACAGCCCACATAAACCAGCTGCAGAGCTAGTGTTTTCAGATCCATCATCTGAATCAATGAATCAATAGCCAGCAGCAAACTGCTCTAACTATGCAAATGAGTGAAAAGAGAAACAAGGCACCACTGGCTTCCCAAGCACTTCTAAGGGAGATCACTGATTAAAAAAAAAAAAAAAAATCCTTTCTTTTTAAATAAGTTTATTATCTTTGTTATTGCCCAGACACTGTAATTTACATTTTTCCTTTACTCTGGGATGACTGTGTCCAGGAATGATAAATTTAAAGTCATTGTTCAGGTATTACCATCTGGGCCAAAAGATGAGAGTCTCTGGTCTAAGGTCCAGTGCCTGACAAAAGAGCATACCTTATCCCTCTGATCAAAAGGAGGCGGAAGTCCAAGGTGAGCTTAAGCCATTTTTTACCTCTATGATGTACAACCTGAGAGTTCAGCTCACACTCAACACAAGTAAGTGCAGCTGCTGTGCACTGGTAGCAACCAACAGCCTGCAATATGATGCTATGAAAACTGTTTGAGGATTTACAACAGAGCCAAACTAGCAGTAAATATTAATGAAGACAGCTGGAGAAAAAATAGAAGACTAAACAGAAAAACAGTGTGACATCAAGGAGTCATTGTCCTTTCAAACACTGCTTTAGTGCTTTTCAATCAAAATTACTCTTAAGAGAAAAATACTTATTTTTCCTCTAGTAACCCCCTAGGTGCTTTTAAAAGTACCCAGGACCATCACCGAAAACCCAAAATTTCTTGAAATCTGACCACAACACAAAGCAGTATTAGAAAGGGCAGATATCCTCTGCATTTGGCATATGATAGCAATGTTTGCTGCCATCAACAATGGAAAGTTGATCATTCTTCACACATTTCACACAGCTGCAACCAGCAACACCCTCTAAATACAGTATTTTTTTCTACAATTTACATTTGCTATGGTGTCAATTTATTTAGCCATAGGGCAAGCTTTCTTTATACACGATTTACTTTGAAAAGATGTCAGTGCTACTAAACCACAAGAATTTGCACCTGCTCTAACAATTATTTCAATAATTAAAATAGCATTTTTAGAATTTTTAGCTGAATTTCTACAAACTCTTCAGCCACAGCATCTCTATGCAACATCCTACCACCATGCTGTGAGTATGACCAGTTTGACAGTTTCTGGTTCTATGCATAAAGACTGGTCTATAAACATTGTTTACTTCTATTTCCTCCACTATTCCCAACATGTTAACTTTTTATTTACTTCCTTCTAACATGGCTAGTTATTTGAAGTGTCCACTTGATCAATACAGAGAAGCCTCCAAAACTTGCAAGAAGGCCTTATCAACATCTTCAAGATTCCTTTAAATTTTCTAGTTTATTAAACTTTTCATTTTCTCAACTTGTCAGAATGGACACAATACATAAAGAAAACAAGTATGACATGTCCCCATCTTGTCCTCTCACATCTCAAAGACAGACAAGTACTGCACATCTTGCAACTTACACGTTTTGTTACTGTATTCTTAAAATAGAATATTCAGGTAGCAGTATTTAGTGTAATAATGCTTCTACAATCCATGAGCACTTGTTAAGATAATATGCAGTACCTCAGCATTGACTTCCTTCTCTGCAAAAGCGCTGAAGATAAACACAAAAACACATTAAAAAAAAATAGAAAAAAATCCAAACAGCAAAAGAAGAAAGTATAGAAATACCAATATAAAAGGGAAACTCATCAGATCTATTTGCAAAGGTAAACTTAAGCTGCATCTATGAACACGTTTGTCCCTTCACTGCTCAAAATAAAGTAAATATATTTGTTGGGTCAGTAACATCTGCTGTAATCTGCATGGCAGAAGTCCAGCCCTGATGGAAATTAAATGAGCACTTCTATTCCATCAAACAGACATCAACTGCAGCCTTTCTTTGCAAGACAACAAGAATGATCTCCAAGTGTGAACTGAGGGTATGGCCTACATTAGGAAAAATTAAAAATATTTTCATAAAGGACTGAATAAAAGAATATCCATTCAATGTATAACCATAATTAAGAAATGAGGATCTCTTTCAGTCTCTAGCAGCAAGCTGAGTAAGTCAATAAGTAATAATATCAAGCAGTGATTCACTGAATGCACTAATTCAACTGTTCCTCAAAAATCTCACTAGGCATAGTGAGAGAGGGTAAGTGAAGAATGAGCTTTAGGCTTCCCTCTTTTTACCCATACCAGACACTATGACCTGGCTTATTAAAAATATTGCCAAAATACATGTGATGTCTGAGAGCAAAATGATTCTGCACTGTAAAGACCAGAAGGAGTAGACAGCATAATCTGTCTGTTGAGCTACTAGCAGCATGTCCAGAAGGAAAGCAGAAAACTCCAAAGAAAAACAAACAGGATGTATCAGACACACTGCTAAACCTTAAGTTGTCTAGTAAAGAAATCTGAGAGACTTCAGAGCCAGTGTACAATAAATATGCACAGCAGCTATAGCCAACACAGCCAGTACTGCATTTTTTTGAACAGCCAAAGTGTAAGAAAGCAGACAACTACAGGAAAATGAAGTCAATTAAGTATTTAGAAAAATAAAACTAATTACAGATAAATGGGGAGAGTGAAGAGGCAGAGAGGGAGGAAGGTTGTCAAACTATAAAAGCAGGCCTGTATAACTAAAACATACAATATTAAAAAGTTCTACCCATGATGATTCTACAGAATAATTCAGGCCAGCCACACAGGTTGGCAATTTTTCATAAATAGTTCAACCTCCACTAGAATTAGCTAGGCAAAAATTCCTTGAAAATAAACTTTTCTTGCATTTTAGATGAAATTTTAAAGTACAAGAATAATATTTTAGAGCTTCTTGAATGTTTGTGCATTTTCCCCTTTATTCGGGCTTTATAAAACTCCTTAGTCTGCGTGCAGAGAGCAGCACATGAACCACCATCACACAGCAACTTGCATCCAACTGAAATGACCAACTCGAAATCACATTTGACAGTGAAGTGACCGATTATCTTCCACTCTATAAAGCCAGGGTCGAAATGAAATGGCAGCTGGGAACCAAGTGTCAGGAATAGCATCAGATCAGGCAGCATCAACCATACATCACTTGGTGTGTGGATCACCACCATTAACTCCTCCTCCTTAGTTTTGCTGTCCTTGAATGTTTATTCCAACACAAACACTGAACAAAGGGCTGAAGATGAAAGACATAAATTATTAAATAAATAAAAAATAAATTAAAAAATAAATTATTAAAAAATTTTAAAAAAACTAAATCCAACTATGGGAGATCCCTGGATACAGAGCCTCCAAGGGGAAAAAAAAAAACAAACAAACCCAAAAACACTAAATATAAACAAACAACTTCAACAAGAATGAAAATAAACTCTTATTACACATCATATTTAACATGTCTCATTTATCTTTAGCTTGTGGATATTTCCCAAAAGACATGTAAATAAAAGATTTTAAAATAATTTTTAAAACCCCAAAAAACCCCTACTAACAAACACCAAAATGATGGCATCTTTCAGACAGTTTTATCTCACACTATTTTCATCTCTTATGACATCAACTAAACTGCAGTTTTGAAAAGAGACATTTTTAAGGAAATGGAAATTCTCCCCCAAGTAGGTCAGTGCCCCTACATGGAGACCATTTCAAGAGTCTCACTTAGGACTGGAAATACAGAAGGAAAAAAGTGACAAAGCACAGTAAGTATTAAGAAACAAACTAACATGTCATGTTGCAATGTATAATTTAGTTCCTTCATCCTATCCCTTTTCAGTTCCTTCAGGTTCACCCTAACATTGCATTTTTCTTCAAAGTTTGCATACAGATCAATCAGTTAACTGAAAGATTCATTGGGTGACGAGCAATAAAACAAAATGGGAAAAAAAAAAAACAAACCATCAACCCAAGAACAAACCCAAATCAACGGATTCCTACACCAAATCTCTGGGTGAAGCAACAGCAACAGCATGGGCATCTCATATAAGCCCAAGCACAGAAGTGGGTTTCTCAGGAAGAATAGATTGCTGCAATCCAAATGGCAGTATTTCAACCAAGGGACTCTGAGAAAGGCATTTTCAGGTGTGCACTTTGCACTTCCTTCTGTTCAATGCCTGGAATCCCCACAGAAGTGAACTCCCCAGCAGCACATTCCAATCTCCCTCCTCCTCATCAACCAGCTGTAAAGATGGCAGCACAAGAAAAAGCATTACTACAGTTCTAGCCCAAAGGGTTACTATCAGATCTAGCAGAATTTCTTGAACATGTAGATGCAGAAATGCTAATGAGAGGTGAATCATTCATGCAAAAATACCCAAGTACAGTCAATATAGTCTAAATGAAGTGTGCTCCCCTTAAAGAGAGAAATTACAGTATTTCAACCTTACTCTTAACATGGACAATTTTCATTTGAGAAGTAACTAGGGTGAAGGGTTTTTATCACACATTTCTGTACAGTGAATGCAACTCATTCCAATATGGAAGTCATCTGGGTTTCTGTATATTCATATTTTCCTATACTAGTTCCTATGCTGAACTCCTTATCCTCTGCCATAGAGAAGCTTTCAAAAGTCCTGCTGATTTCACCACAACACACATTTTGAACTAAAATTTTAAGGCACATGATCCTGTTCCCCCTATAAGATAATATTTTAATGATACTAAAACACAGAATTTAGCTTTTTAATTAAAATTTTCATATGCTGAAATCATATTTTTTCGTTTCAATACTTCTACTACAAGGTTCATCAAACCTTGAGAGAGATCCGTAAGGATATTATTACATTACTAATACTTAGAGAATTTTACCTTTTAACTATTTCCACATTGAGTTCTCTATTTAGAATATAAAGAATTCTAATGATTAAACACTCAGGTGTTATTCCAAAGAATTATGCCAAGTCAAGTATTAAAAACCACTCCGTGTGTTAAATTTAGATGTTATGAAACACAGCTGGCTAGCTGCATTGTTTTTAATTATCTTTACTTTTAAGCTAGAGAGATACCACAGAAAGATAGCTCCCATTATAATTATTATGCAAGGAAGATAGTAAGTAAAAGCTAAGATTGTTTACCTGTGAGTTGCAATGGCAACTGATACAAAGAATGGTCAATATCTACAGTAAAATTTACCATCTAGGTTTAATATTAGGACTAATAATAATATCTACAATATAGACTTGGTAAAACTACCATTCACCTGTAAAATAGTTTGGCATTTACAAATCCTAGAGTTTTATTTAATTTACTTTCTATCAAAGATTTCGTTTGTGATTTGGTGTTTACTGCACATGTTTTTCGAAGAGGAAGGCAACACATCTGAGAACAGCCAAATCACGAGCAGTCAAACTGCTTTGGATGACAAAACTAAAGACTGTAAAGAGTGAAGTCACAGCTGGATTGCAAACCATCCCAGTGATTAACAGCACCAGAACTGTTGGTTTCCCAAATCCATTTGTTTTTTGCTTTAGTGAGGAAGCTGGCTGTGAAGAGCATGCATTACATGGTCCAACACATTCAACAGCTGAGCAGCTACCCTGCATGGTTAGCCCTGCCAAATTTTCAAGTGGGAGTTAAATCCTCTCCCCACCTTGCTGCCACACCAGAGCACTTAGCAAGCAAGATTCACCACCAGCAACACAATTCAAAGCGACAGGAAACCCAGTACCACTGCTGATGCTCACTGCCACAAAGAACTGAACATACCAAAAAAGAGCCACATTTACCTGGGGGAACATTGGACGCCTTGCAGGCAGATCACAAATTGGGACAAGTGAAAATCATTCAGGGACCAGGTCAGAGGCCATTCATTAACATTTCTTTGCAGAAGCTGTTCTTAATCACTATCAAAGTCTTCTCCGAATCAACTCTTGTATGTGTTTGGACAAATAACAAGTCAGCGACCTGTCATTACTGACATATTGACATTCAGATAATTTAACTTGGTCTGCATAAAATACTGAGTATCAGTATAATTTTGAACTCCTCAGCCAAAAACTTCAACTGTTCAAGAATTCTGAACACAATAAACCTCAAAAGACCTTCCACAGAGTCCTTGTTATTAGACATGAAAAGGAACACCACCACCCAGCTCAAAAATTAACTTGCTATATTTGAAACTGCTGGTAAGGAAAAACCCCTGCTGAAATTCCCACTCTTCCTTGCCAAATTTTTCTGAGATGGAGGCTCATCACCCCTACCTTCTCCTCCCTTCAAGCATCTAGTCTTCAGCATTGTTTTGAACTTGTAACATTTAACCATCTTTGCTTTAACTGATTGAAAAGGAGATTCCTTTTATTCACAATCCTCAACTGCACAACAAACAACCACATACTATGGGGTTTGCCCCAGTCTCTTTAAGGTCTTGATCCTCATTGTTTCAGTCTCTCACACAGAAACTGCAGGTTCTTTCCACTGCTCTGAGAGCTTATTGGTTTGCAGATGCCCACAGAATTGCAAAGAGCACTGAAGGTCAATACTTGGCACAGCTGAACAGTAAGAGGTGACTGTGAACTTCAGTACTATACTGCAGCAGTCTGCAGTCTATTCTACTCTAACTTCTCCCTCAACTAAGTGCTAAAAAATAAAGAACACAGACAGCAACAGAATGGCTTCCCTTTACCCATCATCACGGGATTACTCAGACCTTGATTTCACACCATCTGGCAAAACCTCCCAAGAAGAAAAAAAACTAAGATACTCTTGAATCTCTTAGTTTGCTAATACACCTTTACTAACTACAATTAGGACATGTTTGGTCCCAGAAGCAAGAGATAGGGAGAAGTAAGAGGATGGGTTTCTTGGCATCCATCTATTTTGGAAATTTTCACTGTCCCAAATGTGAAAGAATTAAATTACATTTAAGCCAGCATCTGGAGCTTTACTACAATACATATTCTTAAGATCACACATTCAGAAAAAACTCTGCTGTAAGAAAGCTTCCAGAGAATTACAGTATCAGCTTTTAATGCCTCAAAACTGCCCTTTTTTTTTCCCTTTTCTTTTTTTCTTTTATATCAGGAAGTCAGCTAAAATTGGTATCTCAAGATACCACCACAGTCAGGATCTGGTCATGACTACAAGATACCGTGAAATTTTTGCAGCCATCATTAATGAGGGTCTTAGTTTTGTATATCACTCTAGAAAAGTCCGAATGCTAATATAATATCACCATAAATGTCACGGGGAATGATTCAATAGCCTGCAATAAAAAGTCTGGCCTCACCCATTCAGTGATCAAGGAGTAAGCAACAGAAGCTGAAACAAAAGCCATTACACTTTGCCCACTTGTGTTTATCCTCAGATAAGTCACCAGCTCTCACCAAGGGGAGAGTACTACATTCTCAACCACTAGCACTAATTCCTCCAACAGGATACAGTCTTCCTCCTTCCCTATCTCAACCACTGGTAGAGTGGAAATAAACAAGCTGTACAACTAGATCAACTACCACGCATCTCTCTCTGCTGCCTCGGGCACACTTACACAGCACCTGCCAGCCTCTGCTAAGCTTCAGTGTTTGGGTGGGAATAGAAAACCAAGCACTCTTTTCTCTGTGGCAGTGCCGTGCCACACCAGCCTAAAGCACACACCAAACCAAGGCTGCATGTATCTCTCCACTGCCCAAGTGGCCGGCTGAAGCTCCACCTCTCGCCTGGAGCCCACTTGCATTTCTTCTTCCACCAACACTCCTGTGATCACATGGTATGAAAGGTTCAGGTTCTTCCTCAATCATCTTGAGGAAGAAAACACAGGCAGACCCTGTGAGCTGAGCTCCGTTAACTGACTCACTACTGGGATGAAAAGGCACCAGGGTGAGCAGAGCAGCAGAATTGCCTCCTTTTAAGCAGCTGGCAACAGATGCACCCAGGAATTGCACCAGCAGTTAGCTCAGGCTGCCCTCGTATCAGTTCTGATAACTGCACATCGAACAAGTGAGATTAGCTCACACGCCCAGCTGAAAACTATTCCACTGTAAGGTTAACTTTCCATTACATCAGCAAGCTCATCTAATCACACCACCATATGAACACTGACAGTTCTTCTACACTATGCGTAGAAAAAACAAAATCAAGACAGATTTTTCAACTGCAGTCCAGTTATATATAATTTACAGTCTATGGTATAAAATTACATGATAATGTTCTTCAGAAAGAACAAAAAGGAAAGCAGAAGACACTGCTGGGCACACTAGAATTTCCTGAAAACTGTGACAGAATTACACATAAATGAAATTAAAACTGGTTAACACTGGAAAAGGTTTGATTTAAACTTTATGTTAATGTTAACCTAAGTATTCTTGGCAATTTTGACCACCTCACTAGGTCAAGTTTCATTTTATTTGAAGTTCAATATGAATCATTACATGAATGGTCTTTAGATATAAAAAAAAGGCAATATTTAATGCATTATTCTTCTAAGAATCTACCTGCCAGTAATTCAGTGACAATCACTGGCAGCAGTACCAACCTTCACGCCATCTTACATTTTTCTCAGAATCAACTCCAATGACCTACAATGCTTTTTCACACAAATGTCACTCCAGAAATTCTGCCATCAAGGACTTCAGCTGCCTTTCTGAAAGGTTTCTTTGTAATAACATCACTGTATGACAGATTGATTTCTGCATATATGGAGACACTTTTGATAGGAATTTGATAAACTACTACTCAACATTCGCCAACAATGTTGAAGAGCATACCTCATACACTTAGTTTGTATTTCTGTTTTTCTGGTCATTCTCCTGTCATGATTTACCTCACAGCACTGGAAAGAAGCCTCATAAGGGGTATTCTCTGCTTTAAGAGCACAGTTCTAAAGACCAGTGTCTTCCTTTGATCTTCTTTGCCAAATAAAAGAGCAGTATAAAGTATTTTTTCTTCAGGTCTCATATTTTTTGTGAGTATGATGCAATCTTTCACTTTTTAAAGTGTCAAACCAAAACTATGTGCTGTATCTTAATACTGATCCCCCTAGAAATACAATGGGTCATGGGAGGAAGCAATCCACCTAATGTTTTAATCAATCCTCCCCCTAGTTGTAAGTCAACACCTTAAGTATTCAGTTTAAAAATTAAAGCTGTTAATAATTATGTGCTTTTAAGTAATAAGAGTAATAAGCAAAAAAAAAAGGCAATTAAGAAAAGCTGTATGTGGAGGTGTTATTTTCAATGTTGACCAAAAAAATTTCTAAATCTTCTGTGCCACTAAGAAATAATTCAGTTCTATCTTAGTTTACGTGCTTCTGAATGTAACACTGAGTGATACTGTTCAGCAATACTGCTTCCAAAATTATTTTCAGATGCATCCTGAGCTATCACTGTGTTAAATGACAGAAATGTGGCGTGAAAATAGCCACACAAAGAGCCATTTGAAAATAAGATACAGAAGTATTCTGTTCCCCATGAGTGGCTTTAAGAAGTGCTGCTGGGCAGTGACTCTGAGCAGCACCCCTGCCAGCCTGTGCAACCAGCAGGTTCCTGTAAGGCACAAATGAAGCATGGAACAGCACCGATGCACAAAAAGCAGAAGATTAAGTGGCTTTTGGGGGAAGGAAGCTCAGGACATATATCAGAACAAGGTTTAGTCAGGCGTGTGTTTTACATTGCTCTAGCTCAAACTCTGTTAAAAGGAAAGTGGATACATATTGGCTTCTGAAGTGCTTATGAACCTACTGGCTACTTTTTGATTTTTAATGTAAAACAGGAATGCCATGGCTTACAGGAGTTTCACAGCCATGTCCATGCAATGAAGACAATACCTGGTTTTACAGGGCTGCTGCATTAAACTAACGTTATGAAAGTAAATACTGACTTGATTCTTTCCTATTTAAAAATCCCACAGAACAGAAAAGAGCTACCTGATGACATTACAGAGTTATCAGTATGCTGCCATTAAACCAGGGCTGGAAAAAAATTTGACTCATCCCTGTCATACATGAAACTCAGTCTGGCAAGGTGAACAGGAAATCACTGGTTTCTGTGAACTGAGTTCCTGGCCCTTGCAACTCAGAAATGCCTTTACCTCGCTTGTGCTACCATCCCCACCTCTGCAAGACATCTATTCCACAAGATGTTCAAACCCTCTTAGGGAATAATTTGTGACCACCTACAGTTTATAACTACCCCAAATTTGAATTACTAATTTAAACGAGGTTTAACTAAACTACTTAAGTGATGACTAAATGCCATTCTAATTACAGAGCACACATTTGAAATTAACTAGCTCATTTCAGGAGCTGGAGCACCAACTCTGAGAAAACAGAATGTAGCTCATACATACACATCTCTGGTCTAGACAAGTTAAGTGAATAGTATGGTAATAAACTGAAGCTAAAAATGTGTGTCATACTACAGTCCTCTCTCCTACACCTTCTCTGAGGCAAATCTTCCTTCATTGACTTTATGTTTAAAATGAGGTTTTGAATCTGCTGCCATTGTATTTCGTAACTATTTGTGGTCTTAATGCGCATTTTAAGATAATAATAAAAACATTACCGCATCACACTGAGCTACTAGAACTGAAGAAAATAAAGCCAACGAAGGATGAGCCTGCCCCATGGAGAGACTAAACACCAAGAAGCTGACAGCCAGTTAAAAAAAATTCTGCTGTGCACATTTAGACATTTCTATGCAAGAAAAGAAGCAAAACCTCTTATATTTTAGCTTACAAAGTAGACAAATCTGACCTTTCATTTCTGCACAAGATAAACAACCAAGTTTTTATCCATATACACAGAAACACACAGGCACTGAGTACGTATCTGAAGCACTGTTTTAACTAAGACCAGTTACTTGTCCTTACAGGTAAACAGAAGGAAACACTGCAAGTTATTATCAGTGCATGAATGATATGCACAGTTCTTGTTACATCTGCTTCAATTTCAAAATGACTTAAGTAACAAACCTTTCTTACATAGTAGCAAACACAGAACAGGTGATGCTCTTGGATTGCCATTCAGGTTTCAACACAGACAAGGTAGTAATTAACATTTAAAGCAATGGCTTCTTGAAACCCACTCTCCTAAGCTAAAAATTTTCTATTTATTGGTTTTTGTTATTCGCAAATCAGCTTAAAAAAAATGCAGTCATTCAAAGTCAGATTGAATTACTACTCTTATGTTCACAAACCAACAGCTAAAGATACTAGTAATCCCAAAAAACTAAGTAGGTATCAAGTGCAAGATGCTAAACACTACACAAAAATACATATTCCCTTTTTTCCTAACATTTCAGCGGGTAAAAACTTTATTATATATATAAAATTATAAAGAAGAAATAATATTAGTTTGATATCTCAGGGGAAGTTCTAGTCATAAATTAAATTATCATTTAGCACTGAGAAGTTATCACTACAAAAAACCTCATTTCCATAAGAAGGTATGGTCTACCTTTTAAGCCGAGATATACAGCAGTGGCCCATCTAACTTTCATGGGAACTAAACCTGCATATTTTACATAAACTGACTTTTTCTGGTCATGATATTAATACATACTATAGGTATTTCTGCATATAGAAGGATTTATTTCATTGAGCACAACCTGAAGCCGCTGTCAGTCAGAGGGAGATTACAATGGCCAGGAAAAAACATTCTGATTTTTCAGAATGGGTAGTTCTGACAGTCTTCTGCTCAGCGACATTTCATCTGCAGGAGGCGGCACACAAACTGCGCGCAGAAGATTCCTGAACGCTGTCTTTTCTTGGAATTACATTTGCACATAACTGGTTCAGCGTGAAGCCAACAACTTCACGCTAAAATAAGTTTAGCTGCTTTTCCTTAAGTCGCCCATTAAAAAAAAAAAAATCTTCGTGCATAATCGCCCCTTTTCCCAGCCACCCTTCTGAAACACTAAGCACCCCTACAATTTATTCTACAAGACTGGCTCGCTAAGCGAGCGGATCAAACAGAAACTGCTCAAAAAGGCGTTTCATACAGACTCCCGGGGCAGCTGTTCGCAAACTACAATTTCTACTCTCTCCTTTTTATAAACGACCGTCCAAGGGCCCCTCCGGCGGCAGGGGCACGGGCTGGGCCGGCGGGGCAGCGCGGGCGGGCGCCCGTGCAGGGGCAATAAAAGCCAGACCCAAACGAGATATAGCCCTCCAAAACTCCAAAACTGCCCTAGAGAGGAAGCGGGGGGGAAGAAAGAAAAGAACACAAAAAGGGAGAAATAAAAGGCAGAAGGCAGCAAGCGAGGCGGGCAGGCGGCTGGCGGGCTCCCGCTGCCACACACGCTCCCACCCGCGCACGGGCGCCCCCTTCCTTCCTTCCCCCTCCTCCCGCGATTCCAGTCCCACCCGCTCCTCTCCCGCATATTTGAAAGGCTGCTTTAATTCCTGCAGCAGCAAATTCC
>VZTB01009283.1:989082-1051693 GCA_013397245.1 Thryothorus ludovicianus
CCGTGAGACCCTGAATTGGCTCCTCGGAAAAGCGGCTGCCAGCCGAGATAAACGTCCACGGCACTACAGAAGTGACATGGGGAAACATGGATTCCAAGAGAGGCAGAAAGATGCCTTTTGCGTTTCTTATTCCAATAGAGCTCTCCGTGTTGTATTTTCATTTTATGTTTTGGACAGGTATCTATCCAAAGGCTCCAAGAGCCTTTTAAAATCTGGGGTATTTTATGCCCAAACTGAAATACTGGAGACCTGTATTTATGATGTGTGATTTGAAACTGAGCATACTTCCTTTTGTGTCAGGGATTTCAAGTATGATCCTTTCTTGGCCTTTTCTTTCACATGAGGCACAGTGTACTTCTCTAATCGGGAAAGGTGGTTAGCAAAAAATTAATTTATTGTTTGTTATATAATTTGTTGCTGCCATTATTAAAACTACATCTTAACATCATGCCCTGGTACTGGGAACATGAAAGCAGCAATTTTCATTTCAGCAGCAAAAGGAAATTTTTCAATAAAGCAGTATTTCTGAAGGCAGTCATTGCCAGGCAGGCAGGAGCAGCAATGAAGACACTAAGTCTGCTTTTGTTTCTCACAGAGTTCCATTCAATTCTTTCTTGTCTAATGTACCTTTTTTTTTTTCATACATGTGATAAACAAATACTTTTTATGACAAGGAAAATGCATAATCTTTTCAGAAAGGTTTGCAGCCCTTCAAAATGTGGCTCAGGACTGTTCAAGAACTGGAAGTGTTACAATATACTGTGGTTCTTGGGTGCCTAAGGGAAAGAGATTTTTATTATTGTTGGTCACAGGACTGCCAAATGTTATCTTGTAAATCCATGTCTTTCACAATGGATGAGGTAAGAAATAACCTTTTTTTCATTCTGGTTGGTTTAGATGGTAATGTCCATGGCAATAAGCTAGAGCTACATTGCTTTTGTGGTTATTTGAATACCAGAGAGAGACATTTTACACCACAGAAGTTGTTCACTGAATGCAAAATATGGTCCCCACAGCTCTCCCATAAAAATACATTGTGGGAAAACAAACAATACGAATAATACTTGTTTTCTCTCTTGTAGTAAGGGCTTCACTTTGCTTAAAAATATTTATCTTGGTTTTCAGATATGTAATGTTGGGAAAATAGCATGTAACTGATGAGAATACCTTCAAGTTGGAAATAATGATTTTAGGGGATTCCCTTTTAAGTAAAACATTACTTTGTGGATTGATTGTTGGAAAAACAAAAGTGAGCTTGCACCTTTGAAATGTACTGCAAAACTGGCACAGGCCTAATGAGGAAGCAAGATGCAAGCCAATGGGTTTTATGTGAGGTTAATGTCCCATTTTTCTGGGTTGTGAATAGCGAGGGGGGGATCTCTTTTCATACACCAATTCACAGGCTTTGGAAGATTCTGAAAAATTGTGTTCATTTTGAGAAATAAAGCAAATGCAAATGGGTCCCTGAGGTTTGAAAAATACTGTGTTCTGTGTACAATATAATAAATCCAAACTTTTTTCATTCCTGCGGTGATCTGTTCCTCTTCAAAAGCAAAGGCTTCATTTAGTATGTTATTGAACTTTAAAAAACTGAACTTGCCAAGTAAATTTCAGGATTCTGTAGATTCAATTAATTTGATTCAAATATGGAAGATACAATGTAAGATGCAAACTTATATATGGTATGCTACCTGCCGCAACTCAAGGCCCATCTCTGTCTTTCTTGTCTTCAGATACAGAAACAAAAACTACTCACCTTATTTAGAAAATCTACCAGCTAGGGTTGCCTCCAGGTTGGTTCCCAACCAGCCTAGCCAGTTTCCGTCTCTCCTTGCCAGTGAGACATAGGAAGACTATTTTGTTTTTGTATTTCTTTTAATGCAAGCAGACGTGACTCACTAGGTGAATTTGCACACAGCATTAGCTCCAGCATGAGATGTGGTGGAATTACTGGGCTTGTAGTCTGCTGACTTGCTCCTGCATGGCAACTCCAATTCCTTCTGGATTTGTAGGGCACATGGTGCATCTCCAGACTGAATCATGCTTGCTCAGTCAGTCCAAAGTGTGCAGCATCCTTTGGAGCTGCTGTGCAAGTGTGACAGATCTTTGTGTACCAAGCAATGTCTTGCCAAAATTAGTTTTTTTACACATTCTGGGTGAAGTCCTAAATGCCTGCTCTTAACTTTTGCAAAATAGGAGGCTGAGAACACTCAATTGGGAATAATGAGCACAGCATCCTCCTTTAAATCCATCCTTAAATTTCAGATTGGTAATAATGCCTACCAGCATCTTGACCACTCTTTGATTGCTGCATGACACCAGAAGTGTCTGTTGTCCTTGTACTGTGTTGCCTCTTGGCAATCCCTTAGATTGGACGATGACCTCTGTGTAAATGCTGCCATTTTGCTTTGTTCTCTAGCACAAGAAACAGCAGTAATACAAATGCTAACAGTAATGTGAAGCATCAAGTGTCACATATGTCTTGTCCATCGACCCTGTCCTTTGGGGATGTACCAAGTCAGTACAGTCACATGCCTGAATAAATGTTTCCAGAGTCAGGTCTGTATTTATGGTACTTTTCTGTTCTCAGAGGAGGAGGGCTGTTGTGAAACCACCCTTGCAAACTCACAAGCAGCACAGTAACCAGCTAGAGGGAAGGAGCACCTCTCCTGCAAGGAAAGGATGAGAATTGGTTTTTTTCAGCTTGAAGAAGAGAAAGTTTCAGGGTGACTTGACTACAGCCTTCAGTACCTGAAGAGGTTTGTTAGATTTGTTAGGGAAGACAGTTTGGATCAAGTCTGCCTCAAGTTCAGACAAACCCATCCGTGAGGTTGTCTTTGCTCAGGGACCAGGTTGTACATGGTGGATAATGCAAAAAGATGGAATAACATCATGTGTACCACAGGAAGATCTGATTGTTGGGTGAGAACCATGTGTAAATATCGTTTGCTGAATGTCTGCCATTGTCCATTTATAGCTGTATACTGTATATGTGTGTGTATAGAGTTAGAATGTGTATTATTGTTGGTATTAAGTTAACAATATGGGGATAAGGGGTGGAATGTCCTGGGTTGATGCTAAATTGTATCCCCATTCGTCTGTTTAGGAAGAAGATGGACTTTTCACTGGAGCATGTAGTGACAGGACCGGGGGAATGGCTTCAAACTGAAGGTAGGTTTAGATTAGATGTGTGGAAAAAATATTTACTGTGAGGATGGTGAGATACTGGAACTGGCTGCTCAGGGAAGTTGTGGCTGCCCCATCCCTGGAAGTGTTCAAAGCCAGATTAGATGGGGTTCTGAGCAACCTACTCTAGTGGCAGATGTCCCTGCTCATGGCAGGCAGTTTAGAACTAGAGGATCTTTAAAAGCCTCTTCTAATCCAGGCCATTCTATTATTCTATCCTAACTATCACTACTGCTGCAACATGACTGTTGTCTTTGGCTGCCACCTACAAGATTATTCTGCAGATACGTGAATGATGCAAGATAAAATGTTCACCTCTTGGCCCTCTTTTAAGTTTTGCCATTTGCTTTTTTTAAAAAGTGCTCTGCAGCTATAAGAAAGAGCCACATTCACCAGCAAGTGCTTATAAAATGCTGTAAAAGTTATGAACACAGGGTTCTATTGAACAATTGCTACAGGAAAAATACAGCATCTCTTGTTTTGTAGTGTGTTTACTGTATCGTCCTGGTATACATCCATTACTTCAATTATCTAAAGAAAGAGGCTTTGATAGATTATGACCCAATGATGTGATCCTTGTGAGAGGCACACACATGCACTTATTGTTTAAGGTAGAAAATAGTTGCTTTGTGCAGCTATAGTGGTGTAGCAGGAATATAGCTCAGTAGAAGCAGGAAGGCAGCCTAACCCTTAGCCCTGTACTCACACCAACAACCATTAGTTCCTTAAGTGAGGTGAGATACAACCTTCATGGCAGTTTCCTTCATCCACGTGAAAAACTCATGTCTTGGGGGACACAGGAGGTTTCCAGTAGTGTTAAGCTATTTGAAAAATGCACCATCTAATGCATTGTTTGCACAAGAGTCACAGATGCAATCTGGTGAGCTGACAGATTGAAAAATACATTTCCTATGCCAGGGAATCAGAGCCTTGAGCAAAGGCCCCTCTCGCCCTTCCACCCCTGCTCTCGCAGGGAGCAGCAGCAACTGCTGGTATGACCAGGAGCGAGGCGATCGTGAGTGCCACGTGTCCTGTAATTCCAGTTCCCCATTTGATTATTTGTTAATAAGTAAACCCCACTGGGGTTGGGCAAGTCTCAGTAGATCCTTAGGAGGCTTTCCCTATAGGCAGCTGTGTAATCGTTAATGAGCAGGGCTGCAGCTGAGCCCGCTGATGGGCCCTTCTGTCTGAGCAGGGCACCAAGGGGCTGCTCAGGCTGCTGCTGCTGCAAGAGTGAGGCCTTTGGGCAGCTGGGCTCACTGCCTATTTGCATTAGCAAGTGCTTCCTAGCTTAGAATAAGGTACTGCTGTCATACTTTGCATATTAGATTAGGGGGAAAAAATACTTAGATGTGTAATGCAATGTGACGTTTTATTGCCTTTTTTTTTTTTAGGAAAGGAGTTATGCTTTCTCAAAGAAAAGAATTTTTTTCTTAAACTGAATTAATGAGCTAAAAATTAATTTCCTGCATAAATGCTAGACAGTGGTTGTTTGGTGTTTTTTTTATTCCAGAAGGAAAATACTAGAGAATAAATCAAATATTACAGAATTAATTAAAACGTCAATTCTGTATGTACAGTAGTCAGCTCTTTATTCTCTTTACTCATATCAGGATATTGTTTCTATAAAAAGTAAAGTGAATGACATGATCTGATGGGAAACAAGTACTGTGTACCCACTGTGGCCCCAGCAGTCTGACTTTGTATTTTGCAATTGTCTCATTCTGACCAAAGGACATCTACATCAGCCTAGGAGTGTTGAATCGGGCATTGTTTTTGCACATACTAAAGCAGCAGTACATCTAGTACTTGACATTAGACTTGAGGTAGCACATCCAGTGCTGAACAGCTGAAGCCAAGTGTTGCAGATTGTGCCACTTGCTGGAATTTTAATCACTTTGTCACTTCGCTCTGTTTCCTTTACCTGTAAAAATATGACTGTAGATTCTGTTATAGTTACTGGCATGGCTACAGTCTGGAATCCTCTCCAAATTCATTCCAAAGTGACGAGTGCCTTTGTGCCTCAAGTTGGACCAGCCTGGACTATGTTCCCTCTGGGTAGGCAGGTCCTGAGTCCGCCAGTGCACTTACCCTTGTGCCGCTGTGCTTACTCAACACGTGACTTGGCTCCCAGATCTGGCCTTGGAGCTGCACCTGGCCCTTAAATGAACTGATTGAGCAAAATTAATTGCTTGGCACAACCTTTAGGAGCAAAGGATTTTGCACCGAGAAGGATTTGTACCGCCACTCCTGTCTAATCTTCACACAAACACATATAATTTGTCCAAGGTAGTCACACCATCCTTCCTGTTTTCTCTGAGTAGTTGCTCAGTATGATCAAAATTATTGGTGTCTCGGCACCAAAGCAGCAACCCTACAAAACCTCCTGAAAGTCACTTTTCAGACCCTCAGTTACAAATTTCAGTTTCAGGTACTCCTTATGCATTTGATCTCGAGGTTCCAGCATAAACCCAGCCATTTAACCCTGGGCTAGAATCAATGAATAGAAGCTTTTTTAGTTCACTGCTTGGTTTTGTCTCCTGCTTTTGTCCGAGGGTGACTTATTTGTCTCTGTCTTTTGGGCTTTGCTGATAGTTTATCTAGTGGCAGTCATTAAGCTGAACACACCTCTGCATATAGGTACACTTAATCCAGTAGAGCTACTCACTTGTCTTTTGCAACAAAAGGTTATATGAAATAATTACCAGTAAGTAAAAATCAAATTCTTTTTTATTTTTTACTTAAAACATGTGTGACAGTTGGCATCTGATTACACATAGGTCTGACTGAATGCTAATGCCATTGGTGATAGTGGGAAATTTGAAATTTAAGGATTACATAATCTTGGAACAGTCAAAGCTATATTAACAGAAAAAACTTCAGAGCATTATTTCGTAAGAAACCCACAAACTGCTAAAATATCAATATAACAGTATAGAAATACTCAAAATACATTATGGTTCAATCCAGTTAGTTAACTTATTGGTGCATAATGTGGGAAAAAAACCTAAAAACATAGAACAAGGAAAATACTGAAACTTAATTCAGATTACTTCTTTGTATTTCTATTCTGAATTGCAACATTCTGAACTTCTATTTTACATAAGGAGAAAAGCACTTAGTGATTTTGCTATGATGACTGTGCAATACTAGAAATAGAGCACAGTTCTGGAAGAATTAGTTATATACACATTTGGGATTCAAAATGAGAGATAATGGTCTTTTTGATGATGAATCCGCTATATAAGCCAAAAATATTTCAAGAGCTTGTTTCAAAGCAGATCCATTAGCATAACCCAAAACTTATCCTTAGTCTTCCAGATAAGGAAAGTTCTTGTGTTGTTGTAATAACAGAAAGTTATAGTGTTAGAGAGTTTTTGAAGAAATTATGTTCTTGTTACAGAGCCAGACTTCAGACACACTCCTTACAGTGTGTCAATTTTAATGCAAAACACATAATCTGCATGGAAATGTGGAAAAATAAGGGTTGGGGTTATTTGCATAGTATCCTAAATATATTTTTTGAAACAACTTCTGGGTCATGAGCTCATTAAGCAACCTTCTTGGATAAACTGTCTTGGACTCTTCTTACACAGGATGTTTCTAAACTCCTTGCCAACATGTTTTTTTCCCCTTAACAGTGTAATGTAATACCCAAAGTGCTGTAAAAACCATGTTAAAAAACTGTGGCCAAATATATGGGAAGCATGTACTCTTTGGTTTTACATTGATAGCATTTTTTGATAGTTAATCTTGTGCTCATGGAGTGCATGGGAACACCTCTGTTATATAATATACTAAATAAAAAGATAGATAGACAGACCTGAAATGCTTAGATGTATGACTTCATGTTTTATGAATTTAGCAGTATTTGTAATGGCCATGCCTGTCTTCAGATATTACTCATCTTCACCAAAGATACTGCGATAGAAATAGTCTATTGGACACAACACACACGTGCCAATTCCTGTGTGTTCTTTATTTCCTTGAAATACCTAACTGGAAAATGGAATGTTATTGAAAGAGGGTTCAGTTGTGTAGGAAGCAAACACTTGTCCACATTACCTTTTTTTAAAAAGTGTTTTGACTACTTTATTGCAAAAAGAATGTAATATTGTTCTACCTGTGGTACATTATTAAGCAACTTGTGCAATTACTGTTGAGTTGGCTAGCTGGTTAAAAAATGTAATGTATTTCATTCCAGTTCATGAGCCAGTGATCTCCCATTTTATATCAATTTATTTCTTCATGGTTTTCCTAGTTTATTGTATTTATCTCAACTCTTTAAAATGTCTACAAATGTCCTGATGGTAATGGAATTCACTTGGCAGCATTATATAGTTATATGAATCATTACAAGACAGTAAATAAATGATTTAAGGCATAACTAAATACCAAATGGAAGTTGATACGTTTGGTAACAGCAGAAAGGATTTATTGTGAAGATACCTCAACACCATGAATATTTTTTCCTAGAAACCCCTACTTCTTGAAAAAGTTGATTTGGACAGACTTGAAAGTTTGGTCCTGATGTTTTGAGGGATGTCTCCCAAAAGAAAACCTTTCCCTGCTGATGGGTGAATCACCCCATAACTCTGTTTTGCCTGAGTCCAGATAGCAAAGGTGGCTGTTGGAAGCTGTATGAAAGAATAGGGATCTCTTAATTTTGGGGTCATGCATCTATTAGTGCTATGGTCTGTCCATAGTGGACAAATGGAGAAGTAATCCTTTAGAAAGGTTCTTAGCTTGAGCCTGTGCCTTTGACAGAAAGCAGGCTAAAGCAGTGTTTATGGACTGTCAAAAGATGTAGTGTATGTGCATGAACTTCCAATGAATAAACAAGTCACTGTTTTTTGTAATGACATGTAATGGAATAAGATGGCTGAATACTTGCAGAGCATTTTTTTGCAAGAGAACAGTGTTCAATTTTCCTGGGCTACAACTGCCAAAGTAGCCTTTTTCAGAGTATTCATAATTACCGCAGCTATGAAAAAATTGTCCATTCAACTCAATGTCTTAGATGTACCCATTAGCTACCGTTGTCTTCTTGCATAAATGCAGTTGCAAGAGTGACAGAATTTTAATGTAGGATGTCTTAATCCATTGTGATAGCTACATGGCTTCTTCTTTGAATATAAAGGAAGACTGAGCAGTCAAGCATATTTTAATTCCATATCTAAAGTTCAGCAAATGGAAGAGAGAGCATTGAAAGCCTTAAATAAACCACAATGTGATAAATCATAACAAAGTATAAAATGAAAACATTCCGTTTATTTAGAGAATGTTCTCAAAGAATGGAATACATCGGTCTTGAACCAAAGCATACATTTATGTAGACCATTGTTAATTCACCGTTTATTTATAAAATGATTCCATTTTTGATAACATCTGTGTATGGCAAGGTGCCTAACCTCTGGGGCACAATGAGGAGAATTTATGAAGTTAGCATCCTTCTTCCTCTTGATGTACAAGCAAAGAAGCTGGAAGGAATCACAGTGTTACTCTGCTGACTGAACTCATACAGCAGCATCTGCTGGCTCTTACTAACTTCCACTCATCAGAGAAATCACGGAACTGCACTAAAATGGAGGCAACAGGAAATCTTGGTAGGAGGCTCTCAGAACAGCCAACCAAGGCAAGGTAGCTACATGGCTGCAGACCTGTTATGGTACAGTGTCAACACTGACTTCAGTCATGGTGCAAACTAGACAAAATCACACAAAGTAATGAAAATAAATCAGAAATTACCTAACTCCAGCTTTTTACACAAAGCACAAAACTCACAGCTATCATCTGCTTTTCTCTCTGGTTACTGGTCTGGGAAGCTACTAAAACATAATTTTTATTTGAGCAAATTTTTGAAAGAGCAGTGAGTACTGTTCAATAATGCACTTACTAGGTAAAGTACTGAGCTGGATGGAAACAAAGCTCCTAAAACACATTCTTTGTGTACAGAAATTCCACTTGCTATATGTCACTGAAAAATTCGGTATGGCAGAAAAAATAAATCTGATTTGCCATAAAATGTTTTTTTCTGTAATAGTTATGACCTAAAATATATTTTTAATGTTGGAAAAAATAACATATTGTTCATTTTGCCTGATGGATTTTACCACTTCCTGCCTGATTATTGAGGAATTCAGAATGCATTTGGCCAACAAGAAGTGTGTTCACACTAGGGAATTTCTTGCTCTCTTTTCAGGAAACACAGCTACATTACTGCTATTAATGCTGGCTTTCTCACCACCATTTATCTAATGCTGTCTAGCCTCTGTCATTTTTCTAGATTGCTCTTATCTGCTCTGCAGTGGGCCTCTATCCTACAATTAATTCCACTTGGTACAGAGGCGGGCAGTGCTCGCCATTGCAAATACCTGTAGTAAACACAGAGGAGATTGCAGGGCAAATACCAAGCCAGCAGCTTTATCACGTTTGTCTGGAGATCAGACTGAACTTCAGACAAAGTAACACAAAGTGACCATTCACCCCTCAGCATGTGAGTCTTTGGAGTAGGGACCATATGCTTCCAGGCCAACAGGGTCCCTGTCCTTGGCAGGGCACGTAATTAGAAACAAGAAGATGAGAACTGGCTGGCCTGCTTTCTATTGCCTGCTCCCATCTTCTCTCAGCTTGAGCTCTCCACCCTCCCTTGCTTGTTTCTTTTTTGTTTTTAATGAAGCTTAAATATTCTAAAACAAACAAAAAAATGTATTTAATAAGAAAAATCACGAGCAAATGGAAGGGTGTTTTTAAGACTATTCTCCTCAGCAAACTGGCTTGCATTGGCATGCATCTCTAGTAAATATCTAGAAGATAAATAGCATTAAACTCATAAAACAATTGCTGTATTTTGCTGATGGTTGGCATCTCTGCAGTACAGCTGCTTCTCCTAGCTTCCTGGGAGCAGAAAAAGGGACAATAATGAGCTATGCATTGTGACTGACATCTCTTCACACTGCCAGTCTAAAGGGACACAACACATATTTACCAATACTCACCATCAGATCAGAGTAATTTCTATAGGTTTGGTAGCATATAGAAAGTCTTTCTATCACCCAACCAGGAGCCAGCAGATGGTCAATGCAGAAAGTCACACATGATGGTCTTAACAAACTCTTTTGCCCATGCAATCCATCACGGGTCAGACAATGCCTTTGTATCTCTCAGAACACATGTCGTTTCTTAGCATCTATTCTAGCAGGTGCAGCTCTGCATGTCAGCCACCCCAGACAGCCAGCTGTGCTTGCAGTGAAACATTACAGTCTGCAGCCATCAGAGCTGAAGGCTGTAAATAAAAGGGGAAGAATGTAGTGGCTTTGGGACTTCTGCCCAAACAGATAAACCTTGACTGCTGTTGTGCCTTTGCTTTCATAAGAAGCCCCAAGTGCTACTTCTGATCATAGAAGAAAGAAGTCCTCTGCCATGACCCTCACCAGGGTCAACTGTTCCAAGCTGGAGTTCACACTCCAACATTGCCAGGACTGTGTTGCTCAACTCCAAGTGCAGTCCTCTATTCTGTATTCCACATGGATCCCCTGATTCCTCTAGTGGGTCCTACATGTGTCTAAATTCCTCCACTGATTTATGAAAGCTTTTCATTAGTTCCCTGTTCCCCAATGCCTGTGTCCAATGAGGAGTCCTCTGCATTAAAGTAGATGTTGAAAACACAGGGGGGAACAGGAAGGTTATAAGTAATTGGGTAATGGGTAATTCAGTTAGTCTTCCACGGGCAAGGAGACAAGAAGACTTACTCTAAGGAGAAGTTGCTCCTCAGGAAATCCTTATAGATCATTGTTCCTATGGAGCAGGAAAACAAGCCTCTTAGAAACTATCTTCCCATCAGCAACATTAGAAAATGATAGACCAACCAAGCTCTGGTAGAATGAGTCATCACTCAGCAATTTTTCTTCAGTGCTTTCCTACTGATTGCTAGCAAAGGTCATGGGCTGCTAAGCCAGAGCCTGGAGGCTGTAAGTTGGGAAGGGCCATCAGGAAGCCCTGATGCTGACAAAGATGTTTATTTCTAAATTTCAGTCAAGCTCAGAATTAGAGTATCGGGGGAAGATCCATCTTCTTTCATCTATGTTCAAGATTTGCATTTTAGCAAATTTGAGGGAAGTGTTGTGGTTGCTATGGATAAGATATGGATGTAGGGTCCAAAACTCAGAATTCATCCTTTTAGTAGAGAGAGAGCAAAGAAGACAGGAGAAATTAAAAGGGTGTTGTGTTGTCACATCGCCTGCTGAGACATCCAGTTCAGGGTTAGCTCCAGATTATGACACAGAAAGTAGCTTTGACTGCAGTGTTCCCTTGCCTGTTGTGATAGAAGTCACTCAACTCTGAAAGGTCTTCAAGCCATCATTTAGCTCCTTCTCCATTCCTTATTTGTACTATGCCCAAGTAATTTGTATATATATTTGTATATATGCCCAAGTAATTAATTTACCACCTGTAAATCTGTGGTAGAAGGAGGAATTACATTCAAAAAAGGAAAATCGTTGCTTTCTGTTTCATTTATCTTAAAACTAAATCTGTAATGAGGTGTCACATTCCCTTCCTTCCTGCACATGTAGGCTTGTCTAAAATAGCCAGGCTCCCTGACATTCTCTGGTGTAGCACCATTGCCTATGGCAACACTGAGAACAGTTAAGATAAGGCATCAGTGTTTTATCACTGTTTGGTCTAACCTTACTTAATGCAAGTCTGGATGATGGAATAATAATAAAAATACCAACACCTTAAAGGACCTCTCCTGCCCTAAAGCTATTATTTCTATCAACAGTGCAGCCACAGGTTAAGTCCCAACAATGGAAGACATGAAGGAAGGACCTAGGTTTTAGGGTTACACTAGGGCAGCAGGTATAAGGAGAGGCAAAAAACTGGAGCCAGATTTCTTGTCCACTGTATTCTCATGTTTCTGCAATATCACTGTGAAAAATGAGAGAAAAGTGCTTCAGTGGTGTTAATCAACCATTAGTGACTTCCTGAGCTCTACAAAATTTATGGCCTTCATGGAGGTCTCTGGCTCACTTTTTCAGGATTGCAGGGAGACTGTTTAATTTTTGCATTTCATGGTCGTTTGGTTCCCTGTGATTTCCTCCTGCGAGGGTAAAGTGACAGTCTGTGCTTGGGTAGAGCTTCTATCCTGAGAATGTGCAGACGTGCCCTGTTCCCCTAATGAGATTATTTTTACTCTGTCTTAAGGGTATTTTAGGTCCTCACAGAAATTAGGTTTTAGCTGCATACCTTACAGGCATATATAAAGACTGATGTTGGCTGCATACAGTACTGGTCAAAGTATGTCAGAAATATGTAATGTATGATAAACAGAAAGATGTGCTTGGGGTTCCAATCATCTTTCTTCTAAGTGAGGTATTTCAGGACTTCAGCAAAATGCACATGTCTTACATTAGAGAGGCTTAGCAGGCTCCGAATATGTATATCCCCATTTCCCTTCAGGCTGTGAAGCTGCCTTACTACCAAAGTTGAGTAAAGTATCTTTATTGAGTCAGTGTAAACAGCTCCTATTCAGCCCTCACCCCTGCAATCACTGGCTTATTTTTTGTTGTTTTTTTTTCTCCCTGCAGCATTTTTCTTTTTTGGAAAAAAGAATTTTCTCATGCCTGTTGATTTCATCATACAGGAATTTAATTCAGCAGTCACCTTAAAAGGCCATTCATTTAGATTTAGGGAGGAGCACATTTGCTTCCTTTGCAGAATGTGATGTCAAGGCTTATATTTTTTTCCCCTCAATTCAGCTTAAAATAGGAAATGCAGAAAGAGGAGGGTCCACAGTAGAACACAGCACACATTTATACGGTCACCTAAATGAACAGAGCTGAAAGGCTCATAAGTAATGCCTCTTTCACTGAACGTGAGTACACTGGTTGTTCTTTCTGAGGGTCACAGGTATGGAAAAAAGGCACAACCTATTTTGGCAGGGTGCTGATTCAAGCTTCTTAATTAGCCAGCTAAGAGATCAAAGAGCAGAAAGAAGTCAGATGAAAGCTTGGTGCTGGTGTGGCTGCAATTCCTTTCCTAACTATCTGTTTACCAGATTACAATGATGTCAGGCTGTATCTGTCACAATTAACATGGGGAGGAGGAGGATAAAACAAAAGCTTGTTTACTGTAGGCTGTACCAAAACAGTTTTTGTATAGATTTCTCCAAATGAAATCAGTTATTGTAGGTGAGTCTAGTGGCTTCAGGTATTATTAAAATTGTCTGCACACCTCACAAAGCCCTATTTACAGCCAGTTATAATGTCTTCTGAATTCAACTCCTAGAACTGAACTGTTCAGAGCTGTCTAGCTCTGCTAGGTACACCCAGGTATGTAATTTTCAGATATAGCCTAAAAGACTTGTTCAGGTCAAAGGCGTTTGGAGTGGAGATTTGGCCTTTGCAGTCAGGAGGGCTATGGGGAGGAGAGAAAAGTGGTCTTGCTGAAAGAGCTCTCTCTTTTACACTCCTTCAATAAACGCAGCCACAGTTCAGTCAGAGGGAAGCCCTTGAAGGTCTGTCACTCACAAATGTTCAACAGAAACCTTAAATCTAAATTGAAGATAACTTTTCCCCCAGTATGGTTGTTACAAGGCTGGCTCTGTGGCCAGTCACACCTAATGTTGAGATCTGAACAGAGACAGGGGCACATCCTGGCTTTCAGCCAGCTTCCCTTGGCTAGCACTGTGGAGGAAAGGGGAAGCTGCTGCACAGCAGAAGCCTCAGAATAGTGGAAACTGAGTCTAGAGGTGGCAGGAGGAAGGATGAAAGTTTTAAACCAGAATTAGAGATGGAGGAGAACAATGGTGATGAGGTAAAGTGCGAGGCAGAAGCTGGAAGGGACCATCAGAGCTTGGGAATACTCACAAAAAGAACTTGTAGTTGAACCTGGCTGAGTTGGCGCAGGAAATAGGGAGAAAGGCAATGGGAACACAGATGCTGAGACAAAGAGAGGGAAAACAGTGCTGGTCCAAGAAACACTTTACATGGGGCTAATGTCTGTGGTCCATTAATCTTGCATTTACTAAGGCCTAGGTTTTGCTATGCAAGAATATTAGGACTGGGTGGGAAGTTTACAGAGTGGAAGTAAGGACTGGATCAATCAGAAGTACAGGACTTAAAGCTGAGGGCAAAGAGAAGATATGGTTTGGATAAATGGCCCCTGGGGTTTGAATGTTGCCTTGGACTCTGTCCCACTACTCCAGAACTTGCATTCCAGGCAAATTTTGTATATGTTTACTCAGAAACTCCTAATTTCCCTGGTGGTCAGTGTGACTCCTGATGTGAGAAAGTGCTGTGTTCAGAGCTGTAACTAAAGTCAACGGGGGCTATGTATTTCATATATGGAAAAAAAAAAAAAGAAAAAAATCCCAAACATTAAGTGCTTAAAAAGATCAGGTTTTAATATCTCACATTGATTGCCAAGTTTATTTTATTTTTCCCCCCATTTTTTTATCTACTGACCTCACAGGTTTTTAAAAAAATATTTGTGAAATACTCAGATTTTATACTTTTAAATGCCAATAAACAAGCCTCTTGGGGAACAAAAAATCCTTCCTTTACTACAAAAGAATACAGCAAAGTAAAGTCTGAAGCCCCATTAAACAACCAGTAGCACACAAATCATTGAACACTTGCTAAATATATAATCAGTTCTTGTTCTGTATACTGGCTGAAGCAAAGCTACTCTGAAAATATAGTTGTGTATCATGCAAGTAGGACCTGAATCATTCATGGAAGTACAAATAGAAAAAAGATCATCCATTTCTTCTCATATAATAGTAATAGTGTAAATTTAAATATTTTAAGCTTTCTTTACCTGTAGACCCCTGTAAACTTTACTGGAGAGATGCAGATCCTTGAACAGTGACTAGACAACAGCTTGTTCTTTAGTTATTTCTGCTGTAGCCCTTGGAAGTCATCTATGGAACTCTGAGAGTCTGCAGACCACATGTTTTAGACTTCTGTCTATGACACTAGCTCACAAAGGCAAAAAAAAAAAAAGTGTTAAACCAAGAATCATTTTTTCAGTCTGTCCAGTAAAATTCTCTGTATCACAGGAAAGTGTATGAAACATTCAATGCTCTTGCTGCTAGCAGTCATCTTGAAAAAAGGGAACAAGTTTGCTCTGATTATGCCATATCAGATGTTCTGCCTAAGACTTGTCTGCTGGTTTTCTTTTTTTCCTCCCTCTCCAGTGCCACTGACAAATCTTGCATTTTTCTAGTTGACCACTGTTATGGTACCCAAGCCCGAGTTAAGATCCCAGCACACTAACTCTTCTCTTCAAATGCAGTCCAGCTCCTAACATGCATCATGTAGGGCTGAAATCCAGTTTTAAGGCTCCCATACTTGAATGTTTTCATTCCGCTGCAATCTGAGAATGATATTTGATTCTGCAAAAACAAACATTATGAAGGTGTTTTCTCTTGGACTTTGGGAACTTCTGTCACTGATGTGTAAGAACCTGTAATTACAGCAGTGTTCCCTTCCATTCACCACAGCTGTTTCTGGCAATGTTCCCCCTCATTAGGAAACTATCCTATAATTTAAGATTAGAGTTTGAGCATAAGGCTGTAATTGCCCCTTTCTGTTTGAGTCCTTACAGAATTTACATTGTCAAGCTGAAGTGTCTGTTGTGCTTAGACCTTTCCACCTTTCAGAAATAGGTCTTTACTTGAGCTTCATTTTGCTTTGCCTGGTTTGCACCAGCAGTTCTCCTGGTGCAAATGCTGTGAGAGCTGGTTGCAGATAGCCCTGGCTTCAGAAAAGCTAAGCCTCCAATATTCTTGATAGTCTTAAAACCACTAAGGATTTTTTTCTCAACATCTGACATTCAGCTTTTTATTACATCGGTGACCTCTGTCACTTTCCCATTAAGTTATTCTGGCTCTGAAAATTATGGCAGAAGAACAGAAAGTGATGTGAAACGACAGGTTTATTCAGTTCCCCATTTTGAATAGCTGCTCATTTCTGGAGCATGAAACAAGATACATTTATCTTTATTATTACCCTTTAAAATGACACATATTTTAAAATTTTGTTAGTTCCATCTATGTGATATATGAGATCTTCCTGAGCTCATAATTTGTCACTGCTGCCTTTGTATGACTTAGTAATAAAAATCTTAGTCATGGATGCTGGGCTAGTGGCAAACGATGTAGCTCCTTGCTCCCTTGTTTCTGCATTTTGATCTTTTAAGCCATGAGCCCTGGATGTTCTTCTGAAAAACTTGGTGTTTGCTAGCTGAATTATAACAACACACAGATAAAACAAATTTGCCAGCAAGCTGCTTTTAGATATTTATTTATTTTTAATTCAATTTGCAAAGCATAAAAAAGGATGAATTCTGAGCTGCAATCACATTTAACAAAGGATTAAAAAAACAGACCAATCCGTAAGAGCTTTAGCAAACCACTAGCTTTTTCCCACATGCCAGGGCTCTTCGTCACATTTTTTAAGACTAGCAAAGTGAACAAAAAGGGCTCAGTGTGGGTGGGCTTGGGACAGAGGTCTAACACATGTGAACATGGGCTCAGAGTACTTAAGCTGTTTTCTGTTTCAGTCTTTCTGCTTCTTGCCTCAGTGTCTGCATGATGAAGGTGTGTGTGTATACACACACACGAGTACATGTGCACCTCTTGCTCCAGGTGCGTGTGCAACATCCGCATATTGTAAATTATGCTGTGAGTAGCTACTCACTGCCTTCGCTTTTCCTGATGTTTCCTGTTCCAGCTTTTTTCCTGAACCATCAGCATTAACTTGCTTTCACTTTATTGCCAGAACATGACACAATGCAAGAGATAAATTTCAAAGTTCCACAGATAATTTATAATGATTCCTTTCCAATTACACCCAGTTAGTGTGGATAAACATTTCCCCAGAAGACAAAACCCTAAACCACATTCTGATATTTGCATTGACTTTTAGGAGGGGACTGACTTTTACAAAGTGATATGCTGCTTCATGGGAAGAAAAAAATTCCATTTCTGAAAATCAAGCCTTTGTTTTCAGAGAAACCCATGCAGCTTGCATTTTCTGACTCTTCATGTGTTGCCAATGAGTGGAGATGGCCTGAATCTGACTTTTCCTTCCTCATTATACATGGTGCATGTTTGCTTCTTTCATAGGCTGTGTTTTCAGTGTGTTTGCTTAGTTTCTCGCTGTCTGCCATACTGACTTCTTTATTCTTTCACTTCTGAGTTTGCTGCATATTTTATTTCTGTCCTGCATCTGCACTCTGCTTGCTTTGCTCAGCTGAATTTAGCATCCTGATTGTATGAGGATGTGCCTTTTTTTTTTGTCGTTTTAACCTCTTCTGTCTTAATGCTCTGTTGAGGTAAAGTGCGAGCCCCTCTGTTGAAGAGACTACAGAGGGGCAAGTAAAAATAATTAAAACCTTAAAATAAAGTCCTAATAACATCAAGAAGAAATTTAAAAGCCAAAACCCAGTCTTTGCAAGGTTATCAAAATTATCAGAACAAACACAGCATTTTAAAAGATGTATAATTTCTTCCCACATACATGATCCAGATGTTACTCAATGAAAGAATCACATTTAAATATAAAAGAATCTATTTATTGTGTTGCATAATCACTGTATTTTTGAAGTTCAAGAAAAATATGAAAAAGCCAGGTTCAGTAATTCACAGCTTTCACAGGAATACAAACCTTTCTTACCATGGTTTATGGCCATTGCAGAATATGATCCTCTTATCTCTGGTAAAAGTTTGCAAGGTTCATCATCAGCTCTCAACACAAATGAACTTCAGATCTGGCTGCTTTTCTACAGAAGCTATCTGGGATCAATGGAGTCATGCTATATCTGCCCTCCCTGCAGAAATATCTGAGAGATTAATATTGGTTATCTTTTTGCTTCATATGCCCTCGTGGAAAACTGGTTGTTAACATTTGTGTCAATGGGATGTCACTTGATGAGATACCTCAGATTTTTAAAGTGAACAGTTGTATGTATCTCATAATCTGTAACTGAGCATAACAATCATCCAACTATAGCCAAGCCTGGGAATAGAGAATGTCAGAAGGAGAAAAGAAGCTATCTCAAAATATGTTTGAAGAAAAGATGAGTAGAGCTGACAGATGGTACAGCACATTTAAGGAAATCACGACTTTCCCCTTCTTCCATCAGTTGCTAAGGAGAGATTATATATAAGAGAGTGTCAAGAATATCAGCACCCAGGTAATACTTAATTCTGATAAGTGTTTGAACACCCATGAAGCCATCTTACACACCTTCCATCTCAATCCAACCTGCTTCTTGGGCCTGAGGCATCTATCCCTGGATCTGTTTCTAAAATGGAAGATGAGAATGTTCTATCTTTTGAAATGTCCAAAAAGCTGTTCAGAAGCATTAACCAGTCCACTGTACAGCTATGGATGTCTTGAGCTGCAAATGCAAATACATACAGTTCAGAATGTATCTCCCTGCAGCTTAGTGATTCCCCATTCAGTGGCTGCTTTAAACCAGAGCAATGATCTTTTTCTTTTTGGCTTTCTGCAGGATAGGGTTTAACCTCATTAATGACTGTATTTCCCTCCTTACCACTGCAGGGATACTCAGCTCAAAGGGAATGATGTAATTGTCTTGACTGCAATGAAACTCCAATCAGTTCAGGAGACAGTGTGAAGAACACACATTTGCTGCAGAAATTCATCTGGCAAAGAAAAAAAATGCAGATCATTGCTTGCTTTTTAGAAAATGATGGCAAGGTACATATTGTTTGCTCAAGCTTTAACTGACTGGAGGGTAGGACTGAAAGTGTTGTAGGGAATGAAGCTACCTCTAGATAGAGATCAGTCACCAGCACTGTTCCTCAGGTCTTAATCCTGGGGACAGATGTGTTCAATATATTTACCAGTGATTTGGGTGCAGGAGTTGAATGCGCCATTAGCAAGTTTGCTGATGATACTGAACTGAGAAGTGTTGTTGACTGTTTTGAAGGACAAGTGGCCTTGAAGATGGATATGGATAGACAGGAATATTGGGTTATGATTAATGGGATGAAATTTAGCCACCTGAAATACCAGATTCTGCACCTGGGAGAGAACACTGCTGGGTACAAGTATAAACTAGGAGAGGAATGTCTGGAGAAAAGCTCCACTGAAAGAGGCCTGGGGGTGCCAATCAACAGGAGGCTCAAAAGGAGTCAGCAGTGTGTGTCCTGGCAGCCAAGAGGGCAAACCTCATCCTGGGATGCATCAAACAAAGCACAACTGAAGAGCCAAGATGGATAATTGTCTCACTGTATTGAGCTGGTGCAACCTAATTTTGAGTAAATTGTGTAGTTCTAGACCCCAAAACTTCTTATATCTACTAATTTCTCAAAAGACAAAAGCTATTGGAGAGACATTCCAGCTGAGGATGAACCAAAATAATTCTTGGATGTAAGAGAAGCCTCATTTACAACTTTTTCCTCTTAAACAACACACAGAACCCTAAAAAAGGGCTCACTTGTTTTAGTAAAGCAGACTATTTTATGTGGTGGCTATACACAATCATGACAATTATGAGGAAATTCACACAAGTTAATGAGGAGTACTCTTACTTAAGAACTGAGACCCACTAATGGAACAGGATCTGCAGGTGTATGGGATGGAGTCTCTCACCATCTCAGAGAAGGAAACTTGTATTTCATGAAGGGCCTTCAGAGACAGGAAAAGAACCAGGCTTCTACATTTTTGAAATGAAAAGCACCAAAGAGAGCCCAAAGCACCCTTAAGTGTTAGTGGGAGAAATACTTAGGCTGTAGTGTGGGTCAGGTTTGAGTGACGGGCAGCAGATTAAGTGCATGTGATGGTGATATTCAGAAAGGGAGACAGAGAAAAAACAAGGGACTGGTAAAGCTAGTAAGGAGGCAGGGCCAGTGGTGGTATCTGTGGGATATTCATAAATTCTGTAGCTGGAAAGGAAGATGATGAGAAACAAAGGCTGTAAAAATGACTTGTATGATTTAAAGCCAATAAGAGAGGGATGAAACAGTCACCGGAGGCAAGATTTTTCAGTCAGAACACAGCAGTAGGGGTAAGAATAGACAAATATCGCTCAGGCTCGTTTCCCAGACCTTCCTCAGGTGCATCTCTTATTCCACGTAACAAAGACTTAACAACCTCCTTAAGACTCCTCTTTTTTGGCTTGACTTTCACTTGACTTTAATGAACTAGCTTCCATACTGATGCTGTTCAGCATTGGTCTTTCCCTTGTTTTTTGCTGTGTGGTCTGTAACTATCTCAGTCAGACTGCAGGCTTTGTAGTAAATCATTATAGTGTTAAAGTATAAATCACAGAGAAATACAGCACCTGTACAGTAGCTAAATTACACCTTTGGTGTTCTATAAATAATAACTACCCAGGAGTAAAAATTACAAAAGGATAAAATGCAGAACTTGAACTAGTTGTGCTGTAGATCTGGTCAAATTAAGACATGGTCAGGAATTTTAAACATTATGGTACATATTTTATCTAAAGCATTTGGTAGCACACAGAAAACCTCTTCACTTGGGGAGAAACTGTTATGTGTTTCTAACCCAAGAAATATCACAGACAGCATTGTCAACAATGAAAATCAATTTGGACTCAAGTGAAAGAAAGGGTAAAAAAATGACAATAGGAAGGCATAATAGGACACTGGGGGAGGATGAGAAAGCAGAACAGGAAATGTTTATGTAGATAAAGGAAGCCTGCAAAATAGCTACAACAGGAATCATAGGAATTTCCATCGTCCTGCCACTGAAGGGAATTGTAATTAGGAAACAGCAAATAAGTGTGAAAAGCTGAAGACTAACATAGCTCTAAATTGTCTTTAGAAAGTTTGTGAACATGCTCTACATATAGAAGCAACAGCCCCAGAAAGCTCAGATCCTAGCTTTTATCTCCAAATCCAAAATAGAGCAGATCTGAAAGAATCGGTTTATTGACCTTCTAGGTTGTGTTACTAGCTCTGTTTTCTCAGGCCTTCTGCAGATGGTTGGGGGCTGGTATATTCACAGAGGATGTGGTTCATTTATCTTCTGAGGATTGACTCTTGTCATGTTTGTGGAGGGTATGAGCTATAAATTGTTGGGAATACAACTTTGCAAGCTATGAGATGGTAAAGTGGCCATATATTTTTACTACCTGAGTTATTCTTAATTAAAGTTGGTATAAAAAATAGGCAATTTCTGGAAATCTAGTCATTCCTGGAAATCACAGTACACACTAAAAAAAGTTAAGTTCAATTTGTATTTTAAAAAAATCATGTGTAAAATCCCTTCTTCTGCCAGCAGTATTATATTGACTTCTGTGAAGTTTAAATTCTCTGCTGCAAAAGTGCAGTTAAGAATGGGAGGCACTAGCAAAGCTTCTTTGTGTTGCAGTAAGAAAGAGCTTTTAAGTGAAAATTACTTCATATTACTCAGGTGACGTTAAAGCATTTGGTAGCATTTGTCTTCTGTCCATGCCAAGCTTTTTTTGCTTGCCTTCTACTCAGGTTCTTTGTGTCTGCTGCACCACTGCAAGCTTTAATTTGGCCAGAGTTTCCACCTGAAACTTCTGGTTGATGTTCAAATGCCCTTGATGCTTGCCTCATACAAAACCAGGTTGTTCTGTCATGTGGACAGCATTAAAGAGGTGCCAGTCCCCTCTGATGCTGGACTTAAGAGACTCAAGGAACATTGTCTCGTACCAGTGGGACTGAACTCAGGAAATAAGAAGACTTGCAAGAGTAATCCCCAAATATTTATGAGAAGTAATTCAAAGGAGAATTCTGAGAAGCTGGAGCTCTGAAATTTATTGCACTAGGCTCAATTTTTGCAAAGATTCATCTGAACAAGCATCTGGTTTGTTCCAATTCATAGCACATATGTCTGCCATTGTATCATTCTGCACAACAATAATCACTTTAGTATTTAACTCTGGCTTAATTCAGTATTGCCACTTTAACACAGAATTTTCCTTGACATCTGCAGAAAAGGATAACATAATTTCACAGTATTTTATCTTTTCTGGCCTTTATTTGCTCTGGTGAAAGATGATCTAGTTTGATATTTCTCGAGACATAACTGTTGTGTCTGGAGTCAACCTTGTTTGTGTAACAGGGATAGGACTCGTGAGACTTGCAGGGGATTAAAATGAACATTTATTTTATAAAGTGATTATAATGTGATTCACTAAGATTTTGATGAAACTGTGGAAGAAAGTGCATAGTTAATTCTACTTTTCTCTGGCTCCCATGTGCATTCTGTCCTCCAAAAGTTGTGCAGAGAGTTTTTGAAGAGCAAACTAAGCAAACCTTTTCATAGGAAATTTTTGGTAGCAGCATGCATAAATGCCTACTTTATTTTAATGAGCACTTTCAGTAGTATCACACAATTGTTTTCATAATCTCAAAACTCTTATTTAAAGAGCTGTGACAATCAAGCCAATTATGCTCCCATGGACCAATTTTTAGTTATCTTTGGTCAGCTTCCACTAAAAGCATATTTGTGTCCCCTTGCTGTCAGCTGAAATATTTTTTTGGAAATCAGTGTTATTTATCTCACTAATTACCCTTTAACTTGCTTTTGCTTATTTTTACAAATTTTCTTTTTTTTCCTCTACTAGATTATTTGTTTTTTTAAGGCTTACTACTTATTGTTTCTGCTGACCTTTGGATCCCTGAGCCTACAAGACTCTGGGATATTTTTTCCTATTTAAAATATGAAAAGGGATATTTTAGTTTCCTTTTCCTTTTTTTTCTTTTTCCAAATATTTTCTGCCAGCAATTCCCTTTCATATGACTGCTTGATTTAGTTCCCCCAACTCATAGAAATTCACATTAAAATAGGAGTAGAAGAGATTCTTTTGGCAGCCTGCCTTCTGAACTCTAGAGATGCCACTTCATATAGTCCATGCTTTGGATGGTTGAGTGAGCTCCAGAGAATATAGCTGGGAAGAAAAACCTGCAGACTGAAGCCTGCTAATGTGAGGAGAGGGCAAAGTATCCTGTAAAGGGCTTCATCCCAATCATCACGTCTCTTTTATTCTGAGTGCTTCACGTTGGCAAAGTAATTTATTCTCTTCACTGCTTCATTGGTCGGTCACTGTGATAACTCAGCCAGCAGGCACTCATGGTGCCCATGAATTTTGTGACACAGACACCCATTTATTAATAAGCACATTAAGATATGGAACACAGACAACCATATAGTTATTAGTTGCAATGATGTTAGACTTGTGCTTACCTGAGCATCTTTTAGGACAGGAAGCTGGCAGGAAAAGGATGGCTCTGTTGTCACTTCATGGTCATCTTCCAAGCAAGACAATCCTAATTATATAACTGCATTATATAATTAATTATATTAAATATATTAATTATATATTTGGGAAGTCCTAAAAGCATTTTGGTCCTTCATAAGTTAAATTAAACTGCCAGTTTACACTCCAACTTTGCATGGAAAATGTTCAATTTCACAGCAGATTTCCAGACGTCTGCTTCCCAACTGTTTTTAAAATCTAGGTCACTATATATAGGTGGCATCAGATAAGTCTCCATGGCAGTCTCAGAATACTTTAAACAGCAAAATGGGTCAGCCTCCTTTAACGCTTGTAACCATCTAACACAAGTTTTTGTATGTGTACAGCCCAAGAAAGGTTAAATATCTCCCTTGACCCCTCATTGAATACAGATTTTTAATGTTCCATGTTCTCATCGCTCTGTAAGGCAGCACTTTCTAGAAAAATTCCTCTACTGTTTCAATCTGTGTGATGTTTTTTGCCATCCAGTATGAAATCTATGGCAATATAAATCCTATCTTGTTCCATACCTTGGTCATTCATTTCCACATGCTGTGAAGTCACTCCTTGACTACAGGCATTTTCCACAAGTTGAAAATTCGTTTCTTTGATTTTGTGATTTTTATTGTCTTCATTATATTGCCCTAGACTGGGACTGAAACAGCTATTCTAAAGGGTGCCACACTCCCTCTGTGCAATTTTACACATGCTTGCAAACAATTTTCAGACTAGCAGGCAACACACATTAGCCTAAGCCATGCAGAGCAGAGGTGTGGGGTAGTACAGTGCTGGAGAGGGCTACTAGATGGATGCTGCTGGGAAGTAGAAAGGGGATTAATGGGAAGAGGTGGTCAGAAGGCTGACAGTACCATCAGGAGGGAAGCACAGAGAACATCAGACCCATGTGGTTCCGGTGCAGAAGAATGATGAATGAGTAAGACATTGCTGGGTGAGAAAAGCAGTCAATGCTCTGACTTGGGCTTTCCAGTGGTAGAAGCTGCTTTATCTGTGGAGCAAAATGTTGGGGATCCTGCCATGACTGAAAATATATGTGTCAGCTTGGGAACCTTTATCCTGGTACCCTTGTCCACTGCTAAGAGCCATACTCCAGTTATAGACAGGTCATGATTACACGGGAGTAGAGCCATGGGAGCCTCTAACAGTCCAAAGACAGAACTACAAGCCAAAAGCTTGACACATTTTCCCACTGCCAGCCTGAGTGCCTGAGAAACCAGCTGAAAGCCAGGCCAGCGTGAGAAGGTCCTCACTAGCCTGAGTAAAACGCATGACATTTGGCAGCTTTACAGGCTATTGAAACCCATAAAAACATTCCCAGTGCTTCCAGAGGACTGCAGATCCTGCCTACAGAACCTGCTTTCCTTGCTCCAGGAACTCAGATAATATTACCACCTTCTGAACATTAATCCACCTGCATCTGAAAGTGTTTACTATTTTTTCCTGAACTTTTTACATCTGCCACTAGTTTTGATGTATCTTCCCACAACTGCCAAAGAAAAACTTGCCTCTTTTTTTAATGTCTTTCCATTACAGCCAATATAATCTCCTTGTGCCCATTGCAAATTCTGCCACCACTGAGCTCTTCTGGCACCATGCTGGCTTGTGTTTTTAGGACAGAGGGAAAGAGGGTTTTGTGTGGTCATTTAATGCATGAGAAAACTCATTAATAGATTTTCTGGGTAACTGAAATGTTGTTTTTATCTGCAGAATAGAAGGAGCCTAACACTGCAAGCTTCCTCCTGATGCCCTGGAAGTCTCCTGCAATTCCAATTTGGTGTGACTATTTCTTTGGAAGGGAAGAGTAGCTTGAACTCTGTTCTTATTCTTTCTCTCTGCTGGGGCTACTCAATGAAGCAATTGTAATTTTTTGGTGATGTGAGTGTTGCCATGTTTTAAGCTGACAGGAAGCCCATCACTTGCATAATTGCTAGGCCACAAGGTGAGAATGAGAAAGAACCAGGACAGTGAGTATGAATACACGACTGAAGAAACTCACAGTCCACTTCTAAACAGTTAAAATAACCAGTTCCTTCACAGTAGAGCATTTGTAACCTGTTGCTGTGAAATTATGGTGATATCAAGAGCAGAAAAATACTTAAGCTAAGCTATATAAAACAGCAATGCATAGATTGCTCAACCAGAGAATTACAAAGATTTTGTGCAGGTGTTTGTTACAAAAAAACAAAATTTAAAAAAAAAAATAAAATAGATGAACAATATTGTGTGCAAATTGAACCATTTGGAAAAAACAAAGTGAAAAGATATGTATGCACTGTCAGTGGTTCCTTGTATCCCTGAGGAAGGGCACTCATTCTTGGCCATGGCAATGCAGTGCTCTTCCCTGAAGGTGGCTAGAAGCAATAGAGCCATCTACTGACTGACGAGATTAACCACAGCATCTTTGTATGCTTCTCATTTAACTTGCCATTTCCAGCATAAAATTGTGGCCTGTGGAGAACTGGTTTTCAGCAAAAGCTAGTTACTGAAGCACACAGTTAATAGTTGATTAGCAACATGCTGAGTCTCCCTATTACTCATTGCTTTGACATCTGGTTAGGTACCTATGTGAATAAGCCCTCCTAAGCATGTCCCATTTATTTTCCCAAGCATGAGATGGCACCACACCTCGTGGTTGAAAAGCAAGGTTGGTGTTTGCTGAACACTGATTACTTTGTAGAGTAATCAGTAAGCACTCAGGCACTCTGAGTGGCAGAGAAACACTCTGGGCATCAACAAAATCTTATTGGAGCAACCTGGCAAAATAAGGGGATGGGAATTTTAGGCTTGGGAATTATTGAGGATTTTAAATTGTGTTTAGGAGCTGTTTTTAGGCTGTGTGCTGATGCAGTTGTTTGAAAATGGAGTCTGACATGCAACACCCTGTATGCTATGTGACCTGAGGTCTCGCATGTTCTGGGACCACGGAGTCTTGCAGGAAGTCCATGTCTTGCCAAAGACTCATAAAAGCAAACAAACAAAGAACTTTTCAAGTTCATGCATGTTATAATGACAAATGTGAAAATGGAGTGAAAGTGCATGAAATACTGATTTTAAAAAACATTTGTATTACGGTAACACCTAGATCCTGGATAGATGTCAAGAAGCTCCCTCTTACCAACCTTCTGTTGGTTAATAATCATATAAGGTTCAGCAGGAACAATGTCTGTGTCAGCAAACTGAGAAAATACCTGGCATACTTGCTGCACAAGTAGCTGGCTGAAGAGTCCAAAAGGCACTCAGGCAAATGTAGTCAAACAGCAGACTGTCAAGATGAGAAGTCTGACATTGTTATGAAATGACTGTAGGGATCAAGACCGGCCAGAGAAACTGACTCTGCCCAAGAGCCCTCACAACAGCTTGTAGAACTTGGTCTTCACAAGTGGTGCACGAAGTCCCACACTCTCCCTCGGGTTTAGGAGGAGCTGTGTAACCTGCAGTGCTGCTGAGGAAGCTCGAAGTGCTCTGTCAGGCAGAAGGCTGATTACATACACATATAGGATTCCATGCTAGAACTGGAGCATCCAGATTTACACAGACTCTTTGAAGAGTCACTAAGAGGAAATTGTGTCTTTCTTTCTCCTGTAACCACTTCAGCATGGCTCGAATTAAATTATAACTAGGCTTAATCCCCATTGCTTACATAACCTATGGGCTGAATTCACCCTTTGCAATTATTAGAAAAAACAAAAGCCAAGGCATCAAGAATTGCAGGCAAAATACCTCTCCTAGTTTATTTCATTATATCTTGCTATTGTGAGACACGACTATAGATTCTAAGAACACAGTGTAAAGCTCCACAAATATGAGCAACAAGCTTTTTGAGACTTTAAACTGAGACTCAAGACTCTTCTTATGATATTCAAGAACTTGTAAAATCTTTCTTTAATTAAGAGTGTGATGTATAGTGGACAGAGATAAATGTTATTTTAAAATCTTTTAGCTGCAAGAACAGCATTTCAGACGGAGAAGGTTATATTTTTTAGAGTACAGATGTCAGGATGACACCTAAAAAGACAAACAAGAACAGAAAAGCATTTGGAAACAAAATATCTGGAAGCAAAATCTAAACCAGCTTGTTTCCACTCAAAAATATATGAGAGTGTCATCACAACAGACATGAGACAGTGGCTCAGACATAAAAAATTATAAATATACAAAATATATGGATTTCCAGGACAACTGGATCTTGTTTCTGTAAATATCTATGCACTGAAATGGATGCCTGAAGTTTCCTGAGACTGCTCATGAGTAAAGTTACTAGTTAGAGTCTGTAAGTCTCCAGTCATGTGCAGTGACATCTGCAAACCTGTAAGACTGGAACTTCAAAAATGATAAATTGTTCTGAAGAATTATGGTTTCTTTTCTATAGACTGGATAAAGCTTAGCAAGCATTTGATAATTTCTGTTAGAAATAATAATAATAAGGCATATAAAGACAAGAATGAAGGAAGATAGATATTTTATTATCATTAGACTGGCAGTTTTTAAAGGTTTTCCTCTGCCCCTTCACAAAGGCACATTCTTAGCATTTCACACTCTCCTGCCAATTAATTAATTACTTGTGTGGCTATTTTCACCTATGTAGCACTGACACACACAGTGTATGGCACAGGGGAAGAGAGAAATCCCGAGGGCATTGCTGCAAGGGATACTGCCAGGAGGTAATGGCTACACCAGAGTTGAAAGCAGGGAGGAGCTGCCTTGCTAATTCCAAACATTTTCATCACTGAGCCCGCTCTGCCTTGTTCTCATCCAGACAATTCTGCCATTATCATGCTCCTAATTCTATTCCTTGTCCCACAGGTGAAAGAAGATGCTGGGCCATGCCATGCACAAAGCACGGTGAAGAAGGCTTGGGACTGGCAGTGCTGCTCTGCTCTGTCCTTGTAACTCCCGTGTGCTGTGTTCTGAGAGCTGGGGAGGCACTCAGCAACAAACAGCACTGTAGTGCTTAGTGGAGAACAACTCCTTTCGTGAAAAGCTGGGTATTCACCTACATATCTTAATTCTTTCCATACATGTCCTTTCTTGCCCTCAGCCCCTAAATTTTGTTGACACAGAAAACCAGGAATTTGGTCTAATGTCTGGGATTTCTGGATGGCTAGAAACCTGAGTGGATGTCCAGTAGTGCAGATTAAGTGATGGCTGTCCTGATAACTGGCCAGCACACATACAAAGATCAACTGTACTTGAAGTGAATGAAAATCCAAGGTGTCTGGAGCATGTCACACTTACTGTGCTGGTGCCAGTTATCTGAGCATGTGCCAGGAGATGCCTACATCCTTTTTCTGCCTGTGTTGTCCTGAGCTGAAATTAGAGACGCTGACACAAACTTTACACAAGAAAAGATAAAACAATTTAAAAATATCTGACAGAGCCCCTCTAATGTAAATCAGGAACCTATCAGGTTTCAGAGCAACTTCTCCTTTGAGCATGAAAAATTCTGGCTACCATCAAGTCTCCTGGGTTTTTTTTCCTTAGGTTTTTAGTCATGAACACACTCAAAGAAAAAAAATAACACTATAGGAAGGAGTGATCTTTTCAGTAACAGTAAACTTTACTTTGCTTTGATTCAGATGAGCCCATTATTGCTTCCTGGAGGTGAAAGGAGAATGAAACAGGCCCCTTTTCAGTCTGCACTTGGTCTATTCTTAGCTAGGGGACAAGTTACACCTTTCCTACCATGAACTATGCTGTTCTCTAATCAAACGCTTCCTGACACTGCCCTCAAAACTGGGGTTTGGGAGTATCTTTAGGTAGCAAGTTCCACAGACTAATTATATGCTGTTGTAAAAAGAGCTATGAAAAAAAGGGTCACAATTTGTTTATTCTTATTTTAATTAAGTATAGCTTTGTTCTCAAATTATGAATGATCCTTTTGGGTTTATTGCTTCTATGGTTATGGAGCCAGAACTATGGGGGCAGCATGGGCTGTGCCATGATGCACAGAGAAGCCCCAGTTCCTGCAGACAGTTATGCACCTCCCACATTTCATATGTGTCCGTAAAGCACAACCAGCTCATTGCTTGGTCTACAGCCAGGTACTGTGGAGAATAGTCTCTGCTCCAAGGGACTTATAAACCTCACAAGGAAGTCGAGCAAGTAGCAGAAAACAAGGAAACATTTAGAGTGAGAAACATCTTTTCAGGTCTCAGTGTCATTTTATCATATACTGCCCTATCAGTGTCTTTGTGGGAGCTGACTGCAATTTCTTTCATGTGGGCAGACTGATAGGTCTCTTAATGTTAATGGGGCATCACATGAGTAAAGAATGCTACTGATGGAAGCAGAAACTGGATCACAGCACTGATCTCATCAGCAGCCTCTTGTGGGCAGTAACATCAGAGGCTTTTTGAAAGTTAAAAATCAATTGTAGACTTTCTTGTATTTACTGCATTGCAAGAGATTTTTCTTTGTAGAAATGCTGATTTGTCTCCAATTTTTCTTCCTAGTGTCTTAGAATTATTTGAAATTTAAAAAGACAAGGAATTTGCTAAATGGAAATATATTTTTTACAAAAAACAAACGCTCTTCTAAAAAAAATCTATTATAATAGCCAGTTTTGATATGTTTCCCATGGCCATTTCAGCAATGTTTTAAATTAAGTATTGGAAATAATTTTTCTTTAGCAATTTGCAACCAAAGAGTTTCTTGACATTTTAACAATGGTTTTGATAATGATCATAATGTTTAAAATGGATGACCAATTTTTGAGAATATAGATCTAATTCTTGCTTAAGAATAATTACTAGCACACAAAAAAAAATTCAAATAAAACTCAATGCTAGATCTGCAAGTAAAAGGCCACTCTATACAACCTTAGTCCATCAGAGATCAGAGATCTGACCTGACACCATGTAACACAGAGGTCTAGCTCTTTTATACTGCAGCTTTACAGGATAAAGAAAGGTCCATTCAAGTCCTGTTCCAGAAAGATAGTGCTCACTTAAAACTTTTCAAACCCTGCAGCTGTTTAACTGGCGTATTTACTGTTAGATTTTCCTTGAAAACAATAAAATACCAGGACATTCTTTTACCTATCTGTCTCTTCTGGAGTACCTGACATATAAGTAGGAAAATGAACAGGTAACTGCTAGTCATCTTCAGTCATGGAGATGCCACTAGGACAAAAATGTTTGCAGATTAATCACATTTTCATTTAACTGATTCAGACAGTTATGTCTCAGATATGTGTCTCTGAGAGGATCACCACTGCTAGTAGCATTGCACACAGTAAAAAAAAGGAGTTGTGTTCAGCAATTGCCAATAAAGCCATCTTCACTCCCCTGTTAGAAACCAGATCTTGGTCTTGTAGGACTTTATTCCATAAGTCACTGTTGAAGCTGCATAGCCCAGCTGAATGCATTAGAGGCCCATTTCCATGTTGCCAAATGTTCGCCAGCCACCCCTTTCAGGCTTGTGGGGCCTTAAACTGTCTCGTTCTTTACATGATTGGCAAGTGAAAACAAGTAATTCTGTATTTCCCTCTCAGTCTGCTCCATTTGAATTCTCTGGTGTCCAGAAACGAGAAGGATTATTAGCTTTCTTATCAGTGAATACATTTGTAAAGTCTCTCTGTCTCTCTGTCTCTCTGTCTCTCTGTCTCTCTGTCTCTCTGTCTCTCTGTCTCTCTGTCTCTCTGTCTCTCTGTCTCTCTGTCTCTCTGTCTGTCTCTCTCTGTCTCTCTCTCTCACTCTCACTCTCACTCTCTCTCCCTCTCTCTTAATAGCCCTGTAGTTCTTGCAGCCTTCAATCAATATCTGACTGCTACCCCCTGTGACGTTTGATGGAAATTGGCCACTGAGTTGAAAGGTTAGAGGGAGGATCAACTGGTACATGTAGAAAACATAAGTGTATAAGTCCTGACAAAAAACCTGAGAAGCACATTATTATATTTAAAAACATATGCATTTCAGTTTGTTTGCTTACAGAAATATCACAAACATCACTGACAAATCACATACTTTTTGTCAAAAGACATGTAGTCAAACCTGTTAGTCAGTGGTAGTAATATGGCAACAAAAAAGTTTGCAGAGACATTTTTCCTGATGGAAATCCATTATGGAAATTCCTATAGTACTGTTGGGAATTGTAATATTTCTAGTACTGAGGAGATGATACACACTTCCAGAGTGAGAAAACCCATGTGAACATGACCTTTCCCTTAGTTTTCTTAAGAAATAAACTACTCTGGCTGCATGTATACAACTGAAGGGAGCACGAACAGCACAAATCCACTCTTTCTTCCCCATCAATCAAGTTTTCCAAATCATTAACTGAAATGTAAATTCAGTGATTTACATAAAATGTGATTTATAAGAAAAAATCTTGGCAAGGACTGAAACACTGATTTTCTCAAAGTCATTTGTTCTGGAGAAGGAATGTGGGAATCCTTGGGATTTTTTTCATGCTAAGGCAAAGTTTTAAAAAAGTTTTGGAGAAAACTGATCTGTCTGAGCATAGAGATTCTCAAGTTCTTTCTGGTTGTCATCCCACATACAGGTCAGACATTTCACATGACCCCTACTATTAGTATAAATAACAGAAGAGGCTGTATTTGTTAGTTGCGACTCAGCTTGTAACTCAGCTTGCAACTTCTGTGATTTTACTTCATGTTACAGCGCCTAAGCTGTGCCCTGCTGGCTTCTGCAGAGGAATGAAAGAAAGAAATGATCCAAGTTTTTAGACTGTATACTACCTTATCAAGAGATAAATAAATAAATAAAAATAGTTGAGAAACAGAGATGATGTTTTACTGCCAATAACTTGAGATTCAGATCTAGTCCATCATGATAAATGGATATTAGCATACACTAGAGTCACAGAATCACAGAATCTCCTAAATAGGAAGGGACCCGCAAGGATCATGGACTCCTGCCCCTGCATAGGCCACCCGGAGTCACACTGTGCCTGCACATTGTCCAAATGCTTTTTGAAGTCTGTCGGGCTTGGTGTTGTGACCACTTCCCTGGGGAGCCTTTTCCAGTGCCCCACCCTCTGGTGGTTGCCCAACCTAAACCTCCCCTAGCACGTTCCTTCGGGCCCTGTTATTGGTCACCACAGGGAAGAGGTCAGTGCCTGCTGCTCTGCTGCCCCTTGGGAGGAAGCTGCGACGAGGGCTCACATCCATCTCTGTCAGGGTGAGCAAGGCAAGTGACCTCAGCCACTCTCTGTATAAACTCCCCCTCTAGACCAGTCACTATCTTCAGGGCCCCCTACTGATAATGTCTAATAATTTAATCATACATGTATCTTCTGTGCCTCAGTTAAGAGCCTGGAGATGCAGGATCTCATAGGCTGTGAATTTTCTTGTGGATAGGCTAGTGGCTATATAAGAATGCCCAACTCTCAAATCAAGTACCTGTTTTAGACATTTCAAGAGTCAGAAGATGATCCTTCAGTCTTTTATAACATTTTAATGCATGAACTCTTTTACCAAAAAAACCAATTTTGGCATTCTTAAAGGTTTGCCACAATTTTTCCTCTGAACTACAGAGATGTCACAGACGATACAAATATGCAAAAAGGTTACTACTGTGGATGTGTCAAGGTATGCCAAGCCAGACAAGCATTAAGAATAACAACATAATTTCTTATATGTTAAAATATCAAATGGACTCTTGGTGTGATATGATACCTCACAATGGATATTCATTAGACGTTTATTCCCCCATGGCAGGGGTTTCAAATTATCTTTAAGGTTCTTTCCAACCCAAATAATTCTAAAATTCTATGAGTTTTATTTTCTAGAATATAAATTAATGCTGAACCATTTTTACGAGGTTTTAAGTTTTAGTCCTAAAATGAGATTGTTGCAAGTGTCAGGCTGCCCCCCGAGGGCCTGTGCACAGTGCAGGGATCTGCTCACAGAGCTGGCACACTGCAGCTTCTAAAATGGCACCACAGAAGACATCTTACTGTTCTCAGGTTCTAACTCAGGAGATTTCTCAAACATCCCAAGTCTGAAATTTTGTATAGTAGCTAAAATGTGCGCTGTGGAAGTACTGTGTATTTACAGACCACCAAATTGTCAAGCAATAAAATTGCAACTACTCTGAATGAAAAATTCTCTGGACTATTTGCCTTGATTTTTGCATATTAATCCTTCCAACTGCTCATGATCAGCTAGCTGATCCATTTTGGAGCACTGCCTTATGTACAAATATTTTCCAAGTGTTTGGAAATTCTAATTTATTCTTGGAAATTCTCAGGAATTCCAAGTAACATGCTCTGGTAGTGACAGCATGTTCAGAATTTCAAGAGCAAACAATTGTTCTTATATAATAAGAGAGGGAACTAGGAAACTGGTATGAGCATGTCAAGCATTGTAGCTGAATGTGCTGTCAAGTACTAGTTGTCCACATTTACAATTTGATAAGCCATCTCAAAAGACAACAGGTGCTGTAGGAACACACCTGAAGTCTCATGCTCTATGGCAAACATGAGGCTTGCAAAGGCATAGTTGTAAAGAAAGGTAATTAAAAGTCAATAAACATAAAAATAAGGACTGTTTCCTCTGCTTTTGCAAATTTTAACATTAGTAGTCTGCATCTGTGTTTTATTTAAATGGGAGAATAGGTCTTAGGTGCTAATGATGTTCCTTTAGGCTTTTCTTTTTATCTTTCCCTTCAGAAGATGGAGTTCCTTATGGTCTTCTCTCCATTAGAAAACTTCTTCATGACTCATTCCAGCTTAATTAAAGGTCTGATTCTTTGGCATTAAAGGGACACTATCTACTGGAAAAATCAAACCTGTCTGAAACTCTTGAGCCTTCTATAGTTACATACAGTGTTTGATGACAGAAGGGAAGGAAACCTTGTGTGTTTGAGAGACAATTTGTGTTTTTAAAAGCATTTTTTAATTTTTCTCAAGTAATGAGGCCAACTTTTGTTGTAGAGATTTAGTAGAAGTATCATGAACTGAACTGTTCCCTTATTCATTGTCATTTTATCCATCCACTTTCATGGTTATCCTTTGAAGTATTTTCCCAGGAAATGAAAAAAACACTGATGATTAAAAGTTTGTAGTGCTAACCTGGAAATTCAGAAACTTAATTTATTGTTTTAGACAGAATTCTTGAGCAACATAAGGGGACCGTATTAAAACAAGTGTTATTTAATAACTCCATTAATGATGTAAGCAAAGGGACTGAGTGCACTCTCAGCAAATGTGCAGATGACACCAAGCTAAGTGATGCCATGATGCCATCCAGAGGGATCTGGACAAGATCAAGAAGCGGGCCCATTAGAATCTAGTGAGATTTAATGAGACCAAGTGCAAGGTGCTGCACCCGGGTTGGGGCAAGCCCTGGTATCAGCACAGGCTGGGGGATGAACAGATGGAGAGCAGCCCTGGGGAGAAGGACTTGGGGGTGCTGGTGGATGAGAGGCTGGACATGAACCAGGAATGTGCACTCACAGCCCAGAAAGCCAAACATGTCCTGGGCTGCATCCAAAGCANCTGTATCCAAAGCAGCATGGCCAGCAGAGCAAGGGAAGGGATTTTTCCCCCTCTGCTCTGCTCTGGTGAGACCCCTCCTGCAGTGCTGCAGCCAGCTCTGGGGTCCCAGCACAGGAAGGACAGGGACCTGCTGGAGTAAGTCCAGAGGAGGCCACCAAGGCTATTAGAGGGATGAGATGAAGCAGCTCTCCTAGAAAAAAAAGCTAATACTGGGGTTTGTTCAGCATGGAGAAGACTCTAGGGTCACCTAATTGCAGCCTTCTAGTACCTGAAGAGACCCTACAAGAAAGGTGGAGAGGGACTATTTACAAGGGTACGTAGTGACAGGACAAGGGGGAATGGATTCAAACTGGAAGAGAGTATGTTTAGGTTAAATACATGAGGAAGAAAATCTTTACCGTGAAGGTGGTGAGGCAGTGGCACAGGTTGCCCAGGAAAGTTGTGGATATCTCATCCTGGGTACTACTCAAGGCCAGGCTGGATGGGGCTCTGAGCAACCTGGTCCTACTGGGAGATAGCCCTGCCCTTGCAAGGGGGTTGGAACCAGATGATCTTTAAGATCCCTTCCAAACCAAACTATTCTGTGATTTTGTGATTCTTTGTGATTCAGTGGCCTCCAATCTGGTTATGAAACAGCATTTCCTGACCTATCAAGGATATTTGGGATAACCACACTGCGGCATTCTCACGCAACGGTGACGGAGGCAAGACACACAGGCAGCAAAGTTTTAATTTCCATGCTGAGAAGCACTTAAGCTTTTCAGTCCTTGAGACCTTCTTGTGAATGAGCAGCCGGCGAAAACCCACACGGGCACGGCACAGCAGGGCTCGGTCCCCGGCCGCCATTGCGGCCCACGGGCGCCCCCCGGCGCCGCTCGGCGGGACGNCTTCCCTGCCGCGGGCGTGAGGGGCGAGGGTGTGATCCCCTGTGGCTGCGGTTCCCGGAGCGCCAGGAGGGCGATGGGCTCCCCGGGGAAGTTCGCCCCCGGCCGCTGAAGCCGCCCGGAGCCCCCCAAAGGTTCGAGCGGCGTCGTGTCCCCGGGGCGGAGGAGAGCGGGTCAGGGCCGGCCGGCCCCGCTGCCAGCATGGACCAGAGCGTGGTGGAGCACCCTGTGACCCTCATCATCAAGGCCCCCAACCAGAAATACACCGACCAGACCATCAGCTGCTTTCTGGAGTGGACTGTGGGCAAGCTGAAGTCCCACCTCTCCAAGGTGTACCCCAGTAAGCCGGTGAGTTGTTGGCCAGCCCTTTTCCCTCGCCTTATCGGTACGGCTGGCGCTGCGGCGACTTGGGGACAGGCGGTCGACCTCCTTTAAACCTTGTTAAATAAACAAACAGGAGCCCTGCTGCCCGAGAGTGACCTGCGTGAAGGCGATGGCCGTCGCTCCGTTTTCAGGGAAGTTGGCAGTGTAACAAATGTGAGGCTGCTCTTTTACGTCGTGTGAGAAGATCGCAGTGTAGCATCCTGAAAGGCGGTATCGCTAAAGATGCTTACTAATGCTTCACTTATCTTTTTTGGGTAACTGAGATTTAGGTATCTCAGTTAGCTGAATTTGAGACTAATTTTTGTAAGCCTAAGAGCACTGGCTAAGAGTTCTATCTGTTCTAAAGTATAATGGTTAACACGGTGTAGGGAATTCATTGAGGTGTGAAGCAGATAGGTGTTTATTCATAATATTGTTTGAAACGATGTGGTTGAACAGCCTTCAAAATTATTTCCTCTTTGAAAAACTGTTTTTCTTGAGATTGTGCTGAAAATTCTGCTGTCAGATGTTATACAAACTTTTATGACAGCTATGACTGTATTTTGAAACTGAGTACTTCTGGCTTTTTTTTTTGTTTCCGAGGGAAATACAGTTTATTTCTGAATTCTGCTGAAGTTCTAAATGTGGCAGTTAAAAGGGGCTATGAAAAAAAGCATAGGCAATAAGTGATAATATTGTAAATGTATAGAATGGCAGTCATGCAGAGCTGTATGTTTAAAAATTTGTTCCAGAGAACTGTATGAGAACTGCAGCAGCATATGGGGCCTACAGCTAGGCTTTAGAAGACATCAGAAGGTGGCATTTATATTTTAAGTGATTTTTCACCTAGTTCAATAGAAGAATTAGTGTCATTGTTGATTTTTTGGCAGAGGAAAGTAAAATAGCAGCTTTGTCTCAAAAAGGGTTCCTGCCTTTTGGAGAAAGAAGAAAAGCAGCCAACAACTGTCACAGGTACATTGACATCTATCTGTTAGACAGTTGTGAGAGTTTGTGAATATAGTTACTGCTGTGAGTAATTCTCTGCTGAAAGAGCCTATCTGCTGTGAAAAACAAAAATATCACTCCAGCTGATTGCTGCTTCGTCCTCCTCACTAGATGTATGTGTTTAAGCACTAGTTTTCTTACTCGTCCTAAAAATTTTCCTGCTAAATTGAAAGGAGAGAACCTTAATGAACCAGAGATTTTCATGTTGCACGGTAGGCTTTAAATAGTAGCAGAGTGTTAAATTTCAGTTTCCTGAAACATCTTTTTTCTGTTGAAAATAGGTTCTTTAACATGCCTCTCGGTCTTAATTGTATACCCAAATTCGTTCTGAGTTAAAGAATGGGGAGTTTATTTAATGAGAATTATCTCAATAATTCTAATTTAATTTGGCTTTACTGCACTTGCAGTTAAACTAATAGCTGAACACTATTTTTATTTCATAGGACCTTTCAAATTAAAGTAATAACAAGGGAGGGGAGAAAGGTGTTTAATAGGATAGCTCCTATTTGCTATGTATAGTAAAATCAAAAAGTATATTTTTGACTTGATATATTTTTGATGTTGAGTGCTGCTGCCTTTTTCAAATGTGTGTAAGTCCTTTTGCTTTTAGGAGCTCCCCTCTCCCTCCCTTTTTTATTTTTTTTTTCTTGTTTTTAAACTGATCCTAATCCGAAGATCAATGTTAAAAGCTTTATTTCTCTCAGTATGATAGGTCCTGAAAATCATTTATATTACAATGCTAATTTAGGATGGTGGGAATACACTAGAAAACAGAGACTATTCAGGCCTTGCAGTGTTCTTGAAGTTAATGGTGTAAAATAGAAATCAGTTGCTGTTGCTGCTGTACAAAGTATTTCAAGTATTCTTTATGACTTGAACCTCATTCTTGTATGTGCATCTGTAAATTAGTTGGTAAACTGATGATAACTGTAACTGTCCTAATTAAATTTAACAATTTATTAAGAGTATGTTTTCAGAAAGTGTGGTGGTTAGAATAGGTAAATGAGAAGTTAGGTCATGAGGCAGTGTTGTTTGGGATGTTTTCTAGATTAATTCGTGTAGATTGCTTGCCTAAATACATACAAATTTCATATATAGGCAGGTTTAAATTGTTTTAGTTGTTATTAAAGTTGATATACTTTGCAAAGTAAGTACTTGAATAATCTAAATAGGTTCAGAAGGGTGTTAAATTAGTTTGTGAGTCTTTACTAAGATTCACATTTGTCAATACCTTTGCTTCCTTACTGGACCAGTTTTCACAGATAGAGTACTGCAGTTACAATATCCCTAGATGCAATACTTACATAAAATAACCCAAGGCTGTTGTAAAATCAGCCTCTGTGTCTCAGTCTGGCAGATCCTACCTTCAATGCATTAACTGCTGCATTGATTACACCCATAAACAGTAATTCAAGACTGCTATTTCTCATTTCCTTCAGTACCTGTCATTTGGCATTTGCCTATAGTTCTAGCTAGATGTGTTTGTCTGGATTTTTATTTCCTGTGGGAGAGAGGCTTAGTGAACTAAAATAATACCTGTCTGGTACCTGCAACAGTATAGCTCAGAGATTGCCTGTGTTCCTGCAGGACACTGCCACACTGTCTGAGATTTGGTGTTTGGCATTGTGTTGTGCATAGCTAGTTTGGATTAAGCATTGCAAAACAAGTCTTGCATGAAAAATAGACAAAAAATTTCCAGACCAGTAGCTCTGGATTTCTTAGTTTTGAATGCATACATTTTGGATTTTGACCTGCAAACTGTCTCCTATCTCACGCTAGGTTCTAGAACAATTTTTTCTGATGCTATGTGCTTTCTTCTGAAAATGAGGCTGCTCTAATTATGTGGTTTGAGGTGTTTTTCCATCAAAGCTCAGTGTTTCAGCTAGCAGTGAGCATGCTGTTCCTTGAAGCAGGAGGTGTGGTAGTGAAATTTCCTCTGGCAGAGGATGAGTTAAATGCCTTTTCCATTTACTTTGGCATATATGTGAATTACTGTGTTTCCACATTTACCTCTTCTTCCATCTACATTAAAAAAAAAAAGCCCATTTCAGAATTGCAAGCTTTCAACCTGAGAATTGCAAGTGACAATCCCTTAGTTCTCAGGTAGGTGTTTAATTTATGAAGGGAGGAGTATGAGGTTTAAGGCCTCATCTTCCCCACTAAAGTCTCTGGCTTAATGTGATTGGCAGTACTCAACATAAGTTTAACCTTTTCTTATGTGGTTTTGTAGGGAGTTGGAGCACATTACTGAAGGCTATGTAGTCAGCTTTGGGGGGCTGTTTTAATCTTGCCAGTGTCACCTCTGTAAAATATTAATATTTCCAAGTTATTTGTATCTTGTTTGAGAAGATGCTTTAATTAGAGGGGCTGGAAGAGGGACTGGTTCATGAGGTGCTGAAGAGAGCAATTGAAAGTGACCGTGTAGAAAGCTCCATTATGAGTGAGACCAGCAAAACAAAACTTTAGTGCTATGCTGGATGATAATTTAAAGATTTGCAATTGGAGGGGTTTTTGCTGTTGAGCTTTCCTTGTTTTGAGTGCTTATCTGTTCTTATTAATCTCCAGATAATCTGTCTCAGGACCCAGAAATAAGAATTCTTAACATTTTTATTCTGACTGTACTGTCAATCTGAAGAAACAAGTTTCCAATTTACAGGAAATTAAAGTTTTCTTTAATCTCGATGCTTAAATTCTGATTTTTCTTACCTTTCCCAAGCACAAAATGTAAGCTTGCATTCTGCTGGTAGCCTGTTCCTGCTTGAAGGGAGCAACAAAATGATGCATCTCAAAAGAAGTTACTGAATGAGTCAGGCATATTTTGTTGTTTTGGATGTAAGTAGAAATAGTACAGCCTTGTTGTTGAATGTGTTGCAGCATTTTATTAATTTGAGCTGCAAATAACTAGTTTCCATGTTGTAAGATATAAAAATACTGTGTAAGACTTGAAATTAAAAATACAGAAAAGTGCAGAAGAGTAGAGAAAATTACTATGAAATAGAAGTGATAAACAGTTCTGCACAGTATGTGTCATGTTGTTTTTTTTTAAACATGTATTTAATCATGAATGGCTAGTATGGCTCTGGGAGAAAAGTTAAAGCTTCAGATTTACTGAGTACTTGTTAGCATTATTTGCTTTGAGTATCTGTTTTGTTCTAATGATATGACCATTTTTTTTTCCAGGTTAAAAAACCCCAAACAGTTTTGTAACATTTCTGTATTCTGCTAAATTACTTGTATTATTTCATCTGTAGAAGGCTACTGCAAGAAAAAAAATGTCAAAACTTCTATGAAAGCTTTTCCTAATCACGGAGATCTGGGGCTCAGTTATTTGTCTTAGTATTAGAGTGAACAAGACTGCAGAGTGGGCAGCAGAAGAAGCCTGGGGTAGGAAGAGGTGTAAGACTTGATGTTTGCATGATGGGGAAATTCTTCAAATAGTTGATGCTGATAATGCATGTCTGTTCCACTGATGTTAGGCTAGATTTCTTCATTTAGCATTTGTTTGTTTTTCTTTCTTTTGTTTGACCGAGTGAGCTCCTTGTTTTAGCATACTGGACATCTTACTGTAGATAGGTACATCAAATAGTTCCCTTTAAAATAATTCTGTTGTTATTTCTATTGTGTGAAATAGTCCAAAGTTGCTATCATATGAACAACATATAATTTGTTAAGAAAAGAAATAAAATCTTTGTTTACAATACTAGATTATTTTAAACTGTAAGAATAGGAAAAAAGCTTACCTAGGTTGGAAGGCTACCTTAAAAAAATGCTTTTGTGGCTTCTTGCTTTTTAATGCTTTCCTTCTTGTTTTTAATAATGATGTTTTTTGGTTTTTGTTTAGTGTTTTTGGTTTTTTTTTGGGTTTTTTTTCTTGCAGGGGGGTTTGAGGATTTCTAATAATAGAAAGTCCTTGTTAAGAAAGACTGAAATTTGTGCTCTTCTGTAGATTTTAATTGGCATTCCATTGTTCTGCTAACTTTCTTTGCCCCAGCCACTTCTCCATCTATATTTTCAGAAGGTGCCTGGGACCAGGAGCAGGGTAAAGAACAAATCATTAAAAGACAGGAATTTTTGAGTGTACTTGAAAGTTTTCTTGACAAGCATTTACCCTTAAATGTTGGTAATTTTTATGGTGCTCTTGCCAAGTACTTGATAGCATAATTCTTTTTCAGAAGTAATTTATGAGTTGGGCTTGTGAAGCCTCTGTAATGTTTTTAAATCTGTCTGTTGGTGATTTGACTTAACATTTGCAGATGAGAATTCCTTTCATCTCCAGCTATATACCTGTACAGCAGGAAAGAAGCTAAATTCCTTTCTTTGTCCCCATCTCCTAGTCTACAAAGGATCAGAGACTGGTGTATTCTGGCAGACTGCTTCCTGATCATCTGCAGCTGAAAGATGTTCTCAGAAAAGTAAGCTTTATATCAACACCATACAATACTTAATCAAAGCCCGTTTTGGGGAAATAGGAATTTAGATTTGTTGTTTAACCAAATTTTCATTGTTGTATTGAGAGATGTAACCATATAGTGGTTTTTTTATTCTGGAAAATGTATTTTCAAGTACGCCTTGGGTGTAGGATTATGATACTTGTGGATTGAGGCATGTTTCCAGTTGATGGGAGAGAGAGTAGGCTATGCTGGGTTTCAAGCAAATGATAGGTTGTGTATCATAGAATCCTGGAATGATTTGTGTTGGAAGGGACCTTACAGATCTTCTAGTTGCAACCCTCCTGCTTTGGGCTGGGACACCTTGCAGTAGACCAGGTTGCTTAGAGCTCCAACCTGGGCTTGACTTCTTTGGGTAGTTACCACTATCACATAAATGGAATAATACAACATATTTGTGTTGATTTGGGACATCATTTAAATTCTTGTAGAGGCTTAAATCCAAAACTTGTGTCAAAAATGGCACTTGTGTAAGCAGAGAAAGAGTAATATATTAATTTTGCAGAACCAGAATTCTCAAATCCTGAATAAATTCCTGGGAAGGCTGTTTTCTCGGTTTTGACTTCTTAGCTGTTAACCATTCCTGATCATGTTTGAAACTCTGTTGGTTCTTTTTCTTTTCATTTCATACTTTTTAAAAATTATTTTGGTTCCTATTGGAGCAAATAAATCTGTTAGTCTAATTTTGGATTCTTCGGTCAACATTTAGATCCCAGTTCTGAATATGGGTGACATCTCATGCAGATTTTGAAATCTTGGAGTACATGCACTTGGTTTTCAAATTGGATTGATGATACCAAGTAATGAGGACTTCATTAAGTTAGGAAAGTTCTTGAAAATGTGTAGAACAAGATATTTACGGTAGATTATAAAGAACTTTTGTTTCAGTTTTGATGGTGACAGGAAGCATGATGTTGAGTTGTCTAGATTCTTTGTGAACAGATCAGGGTGAATCAGTAGCTGTTATTGGGGAAATACCTTAGGTCCTTGCACTGTTTTTAATCGTATGAAATAGTTGAACTCTGTAATATGGTACCTGGCTGTTGGTAAGGATACTATTTTGCAATATATTGAGGTAAAAATCAGTCTACAGGCTGCAAGAGTGGGTGGAAAACATTTTGAAAATTCCTATATAGGAAAGCCTCCAAACATGATTGATGCTTTAGTGAAAGTGGGCAAGTGAACTTCAGTATTAAGTTGGAGAAGGAGTCTTGAGTATTGCATCAGCAGACTAACACTGCTGTTCCTTTATAATCTTTATTCTGAAATAGAGTTTATTAAATAGGATTAAACTTCTTACCAAAGAAAATGTTTTCAGTTTACTATGTATAAGTTTACTAGTCCCCATGCTGGGGGCTACTGGAAACCAGCATATGCCCTATACCACTTAAATGTTCAAGGAAATGCTTATAGAACTGACCTCAAAGCTTAGTTTTGCTTGTTAAGGACAAAATGAAACCCAAATTCTTTAAATTCACTTGGTCTATTTACAGCTCACTGGTTTTAGATAAACAAGATTTCAACTCTGTTTTTGTACTAGAGGAGAAACTTTGTAACTGATGTCTTCCCTCCCCATGCTGGGGCTGTGCTTGACTTTAAAGGAGGGGCATAGTGCTTTAGTGTCATAATGGCAGTTACAGGCCTTGAGTGTAGTTAAAGAAATTTAGTGAATTTGAAAACACACTAGTCTTAAGCACAGTTAGAAATTCGTGTTGGAAGAAGAGGAGTTTTCGTGCTAGAGCTTTTGGAAAAAAAGTATGATTAAACTTAAATTCAGTCTTATTCCCTGCCAAAATCTTCCTACTGGATTATCTATAAATTTCCTCAGTCTAGCTTTGTGATACCTGCTTGGCACTAACCAGTGTCATTTCATTGATACAAAATGCTTGGAGGCTGGAAGTTGTGGCACTCCTCTAGCACAGTGGTGTCCAACACATTACTCAAGAACAGAAGTATGTTACAGCTAACTGTCATATTTAATAAAGCTCTAGGCTTACCAGTGGTATGTCTGGCTTCCCTTGCCTTTCCCAGGGGCATAAATTCTTATCTAGGAAGAGAGTGATTAGTTAGGTGAAAGGCCTTTGACATGGTCAAAGTGCTGATCACCTGTGTTCAGTGCTTTCTGATCCTTGCTATCGCTGACTGGGAAGAAGTTACACTTAATGTAGCAGTGAGGCTGTGCTAGGGGTTAGGGCTTGTACCTGGGGAGGAGTTTAAATGGCTGAGTGTGCATTGGCTGTGCTAGCAGTAATGCACAGTGGTGTATAAAAACATTTATCTAGTTTTCTCTATTCCTAAAGATCAAAACCATCACAATGGGTAAATGGCTGTTATATCACATTTATATATAGCTTTAAATAACCCCTCCAAACACAGATTTTCTGAATGTCATCCCATTAAAAATTGCAGCTTGCCTGCACCATGCTGTGTATTTGGGACTGTTTCTGATAGCTTGCCTGGCTAATCCTGGCCCCGATATGGTATGGCTCCTGCCTGGCAGATCCAGTCCTGCCTTCGGAGGAGAGGAGAATAGGATACAGCCAAATACAAAGCTTGTGGGGTACATGGAATAAACCATTAATATAAAGTTGATTACAAAACACACCACTACAGTGCTGATTTCAGAAGAGGATGAAGAGATATTTTTGTTGCTCCCCTTGTTTAAAACATAGTTACTGAGGAAGCTGCAGTGTGCAGTTTAAATATGCAGCCACAGCTGTTGTGTTGCTGTGGCCATGTAAGGGGACATTTTAATTTGGTACAGTGAAATAGCTTCTGATTGAAGTTAGAGTCTCCAGATTGGGGGCCACTGTGTTCCTGCAGAGTTGGCATGGCCTTGCTACAAGGCTTCAAGTGGTGGCATACATTAGCTTCTGCACTTTCAAATATTTAGGAATGCTGAAACCCCACCTAGCACTTTGAATAGCATTCTCTTGAGCATGGAATATCTGCAAGGGCCCTTCAGTTGTGTGTCTGCAGGTTAGGCTTGAGCCAGGCTTAAACAGGAGCAAGGTGAATGCAATGGCTAGCACACTGTTCTTATCTTGATCTGCTTCTGGAATTCCAGCACCTGCATTTGCCATGTGTCCTGATGTCTCTATTCAATAACATTCTTCATAGATCTTAGTGCAAATGTAAGCATTCTTAACTTTAGGTATACTGAGCCTTGTAAATGGTATGAGATTTTTCCAAAATAAAAGTTAAAGCTTGTGATACAGTTCCTTATGCTTCTCCTGGGGTTCTTCCGTTGGTTCTGCTAGTTTTAGGGAAAACTGGGATAAAGTTTATGTTCCATATGTTATTGTGGACAGCTTCTAAGAAGACATTAGTTGTGAAATAGTAGGATTCTCTTGTGCTAGACTCAAGTATTACTTTCTGGTCTGTTTTGTATTGTGTTTTAGTGCTTACAACTTTGAAATTTTAGAGACCATTTTTGTACTTGTAAGTTTCTCGAATATTGTTGCTTTAGCTCTTCAATTTCTTTAATTTTTAGCAAGATGAATATCATATGGTTCACCTGGTATGTACATCTCGGACACCCCCAAGTTCTCCAAAACCCAGCACCAGTAGAGAAGGTCACGGAGCGTCAACCTCCAGCAGTAGCTCTGTGAGTTTTTTCATACACAGGACATGAATTCCTTCTATGCTAAGGACACTTGCCATTAATTTCTCTTAATTTTTTATGATTGTCTGTAAAATGCTGTGTTGAAAGTGCAGCATGCCATATGAATCTGTACAATTGGACTTGATTATTTAAGGATGTAATTTTATTTAAACAGAGATGGCCTTTTTTTTTAAACTGTAATGGTTATGTTTATTAGAAGATAAAGCTCTAGGTTTTCTAAGTTATTCTTTCTTTTTAACACTGTATTGAAAAGTACTCTTTCCTTTCTCTCCATATCCCTGTATCTATGGCAGAAATTGCACAGAATTTTAGAAAATCTAAGCTGAGATTTGTTTTGTGAAAATTTAAGAGAGACCAGTCAAAATATTGCTGTTGTCATGAGATACAGGTGGAACTTGGCCAGATTTTTTTCTATTTGACAGGAATTGGCCAGTATTTATGCACGAACTTCTAGCTAGTCATAGTGTGTGTAAGACAGTCAAAAGTAGGAAGTGTTCTTAACACTTTCATTAGTTAAGTTGTTTACAGAATGTGTTTGTTTCTGGTGTTTTGAGCTTTCCCCTCTTCACATTCTCCAAAAATTATGATGGTCTTTGGTCGTATTGTGTTTTAAACGCAGTTATAATTTCTGTTGAGAACTTGGTAATTCTTGGCTTTTTCCAGAATTGGCAGTATCACTAGGCAACTCTTGAAGGTTAGTCAAAAAAGGGATATGTACAATAGCACTGCAGGTACGATTTATCAGGTGTGTGGATTGTCGGCATATGGGAAATTCCCTTTGGAGCTGTCCGTCTTCATTCTGCTGTTGATAGCGCCTGTGTCAGGCTGCTGTGTGACAGTCAGAAACATGAGCAGTTTAAGCAATGGTAGAGAGGGAACTGTGGCTACAACAACTTTTCAAAGGCTGTATGTATATATCTCTGTTTACAGGCAGGACACAGGTGGCCTCCTTGGCAAGTGTTTTATTGATGTGTACATCAGTTGTAGATGTTACAACAGTATTTGAATGACTGTATTAATGACTGCTTAAAGCAGGCGGTATGCCAAGTGCTAAGTTCATAATACTTTGGAGGAAACAGCCTAAACCCAAAGTTTAAATGGCCTTTGTCCTTCTGTCTTTCATTTTTACTCCTCCCCACTGCCTAGTGGTAAATTTTTCTTGTTTTCTTTGTAGGGCAAATGTGATGTGAATTTCTTAAGTAATTGCACCTCCTCACTTCCTGAGTTGTCAAAGTTAAAGAGGATTTTCTAATGAGTAAACACTACAGTAATTCTTAGCAACAGGATTTGGGGATTTTTTTTAAACTGAAATAATGCATCTCAATGGCCCCATTGTAATCTTATTATGGTAACAGACAGTTTAGAAGCCAGGTATCAGAGGTCTGACACTAGTTTCAGGTGTGTCCCTTGGACCCTAAGTAGTTCCTAGCCATTTCCCTATTCCCATGGATAGCCCCCCTCCAGAAGTGAGCACAGCAATTTGGATTGGGCAGCTGGCACAGTGAGGAGGGGATGAAGAGTAGAAGGGGTAACTAAAGATAAGTATAGAGGAATGGTATTTTAAGCCACTGTCTCTAAAAGGCAGTCATATCCTGAAGTTGTAGTTTCTTCTGTTAACAATAGCCACTAGAATTTTCATTCCTGTTAAATATTCTTTCAGTTAAGTTTTAATTTGCTTCAGCTTTTTGAAACTGCGATTCCCAGTGACTTGTGGTTTTCTCTGGAAACTATCAAGTGTTAAGTCTTTCTGAAAAATTCTTTTTTTTTTTTTTTTCCTTTGCACCTAAGTGCAATTTTGAATTTCTGTTTTTACTAAGGCTTGCCAGAACCAATAAAGCCACAGATGATTTACCCAGTGTTTACACTTAATAAAACTTGTGACAAAACATTAAAGCAAGTAGATTTTTTTAAGGCACGGTAGTAAATCTTAAAACTGTGGCAAAAGATCCTCAACCTCAATTTTATTTATTTTTAAGAATTTAGACCATTCTGGATCAACTGCTGCCTCACCTACAAGCCAAGAAGCTTCTTCTACGTCTTTGAACACTAGTGCAGATGGAGTGAGGCATCGTAATCTTCCACAAGCACACAGCAATCCCACACCAAGCCAACAGTTCCCTTATTTAATGCAAGGGTAAGTGAGACTGGAGCAATCCTCACTCTGTGATATTCTTTACAGTGCTATAAATGTTCAGTTGCAGTTATGTTTCTTTCACAGTCTTGAAAGCCATTTGGCTACTTCACCTTGAAGCACAAGTCACATTAGAAAAGTTTTCACATGAAATTTAGTGTTTTTGGCCAGGAGTCAATCAAAGAGGAAGTGCTCTTGGTGCTCCCCTTCAGGTTGTTTTTTTGTATTTTTGTTTATGCTTCCTGCCCTCAATTCTCTTGGTCAAATGCAGCTTTAGTATGTCTAGTGGATGTAGTTAGTAACATAATTGATAGAATTATTACTTCTGGTTGTCTTTTCTGTCCTTTATTTTAACAATCAACACTAAATTCTTAGCAGAATATGATGGTTTCTAGTTTTTGACACATAAGAGATGTAATTCTTCATTTGTCCTAATTGGATTCAACTGTAGAAATGGTTTGCAGGTGTTTTGAGTACATACAGTGCTTGTGTATATACAACAATGTTTAAGGATTTTCATACATACCAGTGAAAGGTAACCAGATCTAGATCAGGTCTGTTATTACATAACTGTCAAAATTCAGTCATTTTTTTTGTGCTTAAAAAGTAGCTTTCAGAATTTTAACCCATGTGACCTTTGCAGCTTAAACATATTTTTGTTGGTTAGTGGCAGTAGTAGTAGCTTCTTCCAAGGGGAAATCAGGAGGATGGTGTGTTCTGATAGCTATCATTTCCTCGGGGAGCGCTTTCAAGTTTCCTTTATGACAAGGTGTTCTCCCAGTACTGTATAGATTGTTGAAACAAAAATCCCTAGAATATGAATGTGCAAACAGTAACATTGCTTCTGTTGTTGGAAAGAAAACAGATGCCAGGAGCTGTTGAAAGTTTATTAAGTTTCAGTTTAGTTTGCATGCTCTCATTAGAGTTAACTTAGACTTTACTACTCTTGCTGGTTTTCATCTTGAATTTGATAAATTTTTTTTATTATTATCTGAAATGTACTTCTGCTGGGAAAAGTTTGCCTTTGGAGTGGATGGAGACTTATATTATTCTGACCAAATGCATCTTCACAGAATTGGTCATAATTACCTTTCTGACAAAGCTAGGTGACGCCACGTTGACTGTCAAGACTGCCATTGGTGTAATGTAAATTAATTCCAGAAACCATTTATTATGTGTTGTGTAAATGACTAATATTAAAGAAGTTTTAACATTTTTTAATTAACTTTTCATATAGACGTGTTCTGAGTGAGCTTTTGTCAAGTGTGGTGAACTGGTTAGGACTTCAAAAAGGCAACAGAATCATTATTTAATCTTTGGGCTGAATTAATTTTTTTGGGAGACATTGCTGTCTTTTAAAGAAAGTATTTTTAATTTATTCTAAGTCTGTGACTTCCTATGTCTAGCATGTAATGTGGATTGAGAGGAGTAGATTTGTAGACTGAAAGAAGTGCTGAGAACCTGACATCACTGTACATATTTCAGAGGTTTCAGTCCTGCCTGGACTATTTCTAGCTTGGTTACCTGGAATAGGATCCTGCTTGTGGCTGTGGCGCATTAGCAATGCACTCAAATCTCATCTTTCAATTTTGTGTAATCCAAAAGGAATCCAGATGGTGATTCAAGAGCATTCTGTGGTGCAAACAGAACTGTAATAAGAGCAAGTGACTGGAGGTTTCCAGAAGTGCATTCCTAATCTGACCAGAAATGCCAAAATAAACCCTAAATAATCCTAGGCCTTTTTTTGTTGGAAAATATTTTGATGGAATGCTATCAGAACTTGAAGATATTTGTAGACTGCTGGTATTGGCTCTACTCAGCTCCAAATAATCTGTGCCCAGTGCTTGCTGGAGTCTGCTTGCTTCTTTAACAACCCTTTTTAATGCTTCCGTAATCTTCTCAGATGTATCTGCTTTTGCTTTTAGGCACTGCCGCTTGTATTCCAGCAGTAAGAAATGCCCTGTTTTTTTAGCTGTCTCTTAAACATCATTTGGGGCAATGGGATCCGGCTTTAATGTAGTTTATATGCAGATCAAGACTTGTTAGGAACATCAAGATCCATAAATGAAACTGGCATTACTTTGTTTATTTGTCTTTTATTTTCATGGCCAAATCATTTTTATTCTGGCTACATGATGAACTGTAGGCACTGCTAAAGAGGAAGGATCTCCAGGTGTTTGAAAATTTATGTAAGGGTCAGCTTCCTTGGGTATTTTGCAATACTTGATTGATTTATACAAATAAATAGTGTGAATGTTAGATGATTAAATTATGGTTTCAATGTTTTTTTCAGTCCTGCTTAAAGCTGCAGTGTGAGAGTTGAACATACTTTGGGAAAACAGCATTTAGTTCAGATTGTTGAAATACTACAGGGGAAAAAATTGAAACTTTATGTTGCTTTTAAGCTTTTGCAAATGCTATTTTTAAAAATCTAAACTTGAGGTGGGACTGGGCAAGTAGTTTATGTGTGTACCAAGTTAGTCTTTAGCAATGGGGAGCAAGCACAGCATTGTCTGCTCCTGTGGACATTGTTGGGATCAGGGCCTGTGCTGTGCTGAGCAGGTACAAACAGAACAGATGGGCTCAGTCCTGACAGGGTTTGCATTTCAGACTGGAGAGCACTTGGAAGCAGTAAACAGACAAGAGACATCAAGGCAGTGAAATCATTTGCCAAGTATGAGTGGCCCATCTAGTGAAATGTTTTCGTATTGTGCACATGGTAACATTTGAAAGTGAACAACAAAATGCCATACTGACAGCATGCAGTATATCCTAGCACATAAATACCTTGCTGCATCAGTCACCTTTGCTCACAGTATTTTCTTCCAAGTAGCAAGTAAGCTAGTAGAGGATACTGAAATGTCATCTGAAATTGACATCTCAAGCTTTTAAGTCTGAAAAAAAGTCTTGTTTTTTCAATAGTGATGAGCAGTATCTTTGTGATAACCTTACCTTCAAATTCAGTGCTGGTTAGTTCATTTTGGGTGTCTTCTGTAGACCAGAAAGAAGTAGTTTTGAGCCTTTTAGCCATCCTGAGGAGCACTGTGTCTTTTCAGAATATTCTGAATCTGCCTCTACCATTTAAACTGTTTTCTGGTTTATCGAACTGTTCTTCTCTTGTCTGCTCTGCTTTGTTCTCCAGTCTTGGAATGCCTGTACAGATCCTGTTTTCTTCTTTGTTCTTATGCTATTGCTGCCATTCTTTTTAAATACTCTGCTTCCTATCTGTTTCTCCGCCTTCTGGAAAAAGATGAGGATAAAGTATTGTGCTACTTTACTTTTTGTTCAAAGAGCAAACTGCCTTGCTCTGTGGAGAAGATCCTCCCTCCTCCTTTGTGGAGGATTTCCCACTGAAATACATTGTTACAGTGTAAAGAGTGTTTCTGAATTTCATAAGCTAACTTAACACCGTGGCAAGTGTAACAGCTGCATAATTGACAACATCTGCCTCATTTTGACTTTTGATGAGCAAACAAAATACTTCTGTACTAGTTGACATTCTAAGCCAGAAGCCAGTTGTAAGCCAGTCTACTTTTGTTCAATTAATGGAACCAGATTTTGAAAAATCAAGTCTTGCTTCTCAAAAAGTCACGTCTTCTAGAAGAGCTATTGGGGAAAAAAATTAAAAACCCACCACAATATTTGAATGTGAAAGAAATCATGTGAGAGAGAACATGACATAACTGAACTTCTGTGGTTTGTCTTGTTTGACTGGCTACTTAATCTACTATTAAGCTTTAAGACATCAAAAATGCAGCTTTTGAAAGTTTGAAAGAAAGGCAAAGCTCAAATCCAGTAATATTTCTGAAAGATATATCTGTGAGGGCAAGCTGTTATCCTAAGGCCTCTCAACGTTTTTTGAGGTCAACAGAGCAGTTACAAGGAAGAACCCTAAAGAAAAGGAAGTGGCGAATGCCTTCAGAACTCACTCAGGCAAGTTGAGTAGCACTGCATTTTGGTGACTGAGGTGGAAGTGAGTAATCCTGCCTGTTCAGAATCCCATTTGATACTCTGCCTGGTTTGAAACTGGGACAATGCTCAGGGGTTTGTCTCAGCACAGTACTTAATGACACTCATGTAGAATTTAAATCATCTTTACATTTTGAGGTCAAATGTTCTGTGAATTTTGGAGGAGTCTTACCGCTCCAAGTGTTTTCTAGGGATAGAAAAACACTTAAAACTTTTTATAACTTGCAACTGTAAATCATGATTAATGTTTTTCAACAGTAGCTTCATGGCATTACTGTTTCAACATGTTAATTATGCATAAATAAATAACAGCAGCAGGGCTGCTAGTTAACCCTTTCAATTTTTAAAATAAACCTCAGATAATGCCTGGGACTATCTCAGTTTGTGTTTGGTATCAAGGAAAGTACTTTTGCTTTTTTTTTTTTTTTTGTTCCCCCAAAACTGTTGTCAAAACAGATTATGCTAAGTGCAAACATAACAATATTAGAAGTCACAGAGTTGCATGACAGGTTCTTGTTCAGAATTACAATGAAATATTTATTCATGTGTAACATGAAAAAAAGATTTTAATGTCTTCCTCCCATCTTTCTTTCTGGGCATGTCGTGTATATCTGAATGCCTGGTAGACTAATGAAATCTCTTGGTAATATCTTTGCAGGGAGTGCCTTACTTAGGGAACAGGTGTAGTCTGCAGTACAATTACAGCAGTCTCAGCTTTTGCTACCTGCAGTCTGAATAAACTTTTCTTCATGCTTTATACTCTCATGCTGTCCTGAAAGATGTCCTGATTTACTACAGTTCACTACATCAAAATCTTTTGGGAAAGAGTTGGAAATCTTGCCAAAACATGCTATATGCTCTAGGAGGTAAGAGAGGATAAGAAGTCTAATAGCAGACAAAACCAAACATAAGACTTGTGTACAGGAGTTTTATCTCTCTTGCATGTGAATCAGAGTTAAATTCCCGTAGGGAGGAGAATCACATATGCTCAAACTATTGAAGGGGGGGAAGTAAATCCTTTACAGTTGTTCTTAGTTGCAGTCTTCAGAAGCTGTATTTGAAAGATTAGTTTATTGTCTTTGCTTATGTTATTTCTTTACGTCTCTGATCACAATGATATTTCAGGTATTACTTCTAAAAGAAAGCTGTAGAATATAGTAAGTTTTCTCTTTAGAGCTCGTGTAGACCTTTTAAGGATGACCTCTGAACTTAAAAGGAATTGTATGGAAGAATTTCAGGAGTTAGCACAGTCTTGAAAAATTTCCAGCACTGTTTTGTCCCAGAGATGCAACTAGTGACATACTAAGTACAAAACCAAATATTCTTTCTATAGAAATAACTTTACTTATTAATTTATTTTATGAAATGTAGTGCTTTTTTTGGAATGGGTTGGATGATCTCACTATGTTATTTAAGTGTGTTATTTTAGGGGAACAAATGAGAGGAGAAATGCTACTTTAATTGCTTTTTAATACTAGCACACTTCTTAAATGTCACAATTCAGAGCTGAATATTTTTCTTTAAATCATTTTCTAGCAATATAGGCAACCAGTTTCCAGGCCAAGGTGTCCCTGCTGGATTTTCTATGTATCCTGCATTCAGTCCCTTACAGATGATATGGTGGCAACAGATGTATGTACGTCAGTACTACATGCAATAGTAAGTCTGCATTATATTAGTACTGAGCTGCACTAGTAAAAAGAATACATTGTTTTTTTCAGGATCAAAATGTCTGTGTTTATTTTGTCTAGCTCTGTTTTATACTTAGTTTTGTCCAGCAGATTATGAGATCCAGTCTTGGATTAGAATTACATTAATGTCTTAGTAAATAAAAATCTAAGGGAAAATGCAGTTTGTTTTGACATGTATTGCATCTGAAACTGTAGCAAAGAAGACAAGCTTAGTAATTATGGTGCATGTTTTTTGACAAACCAGGTTTATGTTTAAATTTTTAGCCAAGCTGCTGTTTCAGCCCAAGTGACTTCCAGCACTGAGCCAGCGAGATCTGCAGTTGCCCAGGCTGTAAATTCAGAACATGCTCCTGCAAATGAGCCTGCAGCAGTGCCAAATGTAGCCGTCCAGGAGAACAGGCCTGTAAACCAAAATGTTCAGATGAATGCACAGGGTGGCCCAGTAGTGAATGAAGAGGACTTCAACCGGGACTGGCTGGACTGGATGTACACATTCTCTAGAGCAGCAATTCTTCTGAGCATTGTATACTTCTATTCTTCTTTCAGTCGGTTTGTCATGGTAATGGGAGCCATGCTGCTGGTTTATTTGTGAGTACAACAGTTGAGTATAGCTGCAGATCTGAGATGTGGAGTGTAGTGCTAATGTTAATTCCATTTAAAATTAAATAATTAATAACATGGAAGAATTTACACACCCCTCCTTTACAGTAGGGTGTCTGTTAAAAAAATTAAGCAAGTAGGGAAACTGATGTGAAGAAAGAAGTAATTCTCCAAATGTTTTTACAGTGAGTTGGATACCTCTTATACCTGAAACACAGTGTTGTTACATATTGGTGATACTAATAGATCAGTATTGCTGAATGAATTACATTGTTGAAGTGTAGTATTTTGGGTTGAAAATTTAGAAAGTGGGAGTGAGGGGAGGTAAGCTCATAGAGGTCAAGCATATACTTGCATGAACTTAAACTTACTGCTTGGTTATGAAATTGCAGTGCAAAGCTCATGTATATTTCCAAAATAACTTATGGGATGTGTGCAGTAAATTTTGTTAGGCAGAGTTAAGGTACTATAATGGTGGGGTATGAGATCTGGTAGAATTAGAGTAAGAATTTTTTAAACTACACATCATAAAGACCTAAACACATTCTGTGTTTAGTTGAGAAATACCGTACTGTTGTCATCACTTCCTTTTGAAGTAAATAGAAATGGAAAGCAGAAGTAATGCTTGATACTTTGGACTGATGTCATTCACTGAGAGTTTCCTTACATTGTAGTCTCAGTCCTAACTAGGACTGTTCTTTCATACAGGTAGAGTAATTGAAATCAGATATAGGTGCTTGGAAATGTAGGAGAGACTTATTTTACTTACAGTGGTTCAAGCATTAGCTGAAGTTTAAATTCCTCTTTTCCATGGAAAATTAAATTTAAACTAAGAAGATTAAGGCTGGCTTTGAAAATTACCTAACTTAGTACTTAAAAATGGGAAGGAGATCCATAAAAAGTATTCCTACATATTTAATCACCTAATCATGGTACATTATTTGTCTCCTGGAACTGAGGGCTGTGAACAGCATAACCTTAATGTAGTCATTGAAGAATAACCATTCAGTCTTGAAGGATGAATTACAGAAAAATAGATGTGACCTCATTCATTTGGAACTACTTACAGAATTTGCTGCACTAGCTAGCTGTAGAAGAAAAATCTTTTTGTTCCTTTCAAAAGAGAGGTTTTCAACTGTTCCACTTTCTTACATAGACACCAAGCTGGATGGTTTCCCTTTAGGCAAGAGGGAGGCCAACAACAGGCAGCCAATAATGCAGAAGTGAACCGTGATGGGCAGCATGCAAATAATCCTGATCTCGAAGAGATGGTGAGTAAGGGCAGACATGTCTTTTGAGACTCCTATGTTTTATATTGTAAAGTATTCTGCAGTGCCTGGACAGAAAGCCAGCTTTTGTGGAATAGAGTTGGTTTAACCAGAAAGCTTTCAGCATTGTCCTCAGGCTGTGCCTGCTGCTTAAATTCTGTATTTTTCCAGTCTGACAATTACTGATTGTCTCTACTTCAGTCACAGACTTTCTTCATGCTGGTTACTTCAGGAGGTTATTCTGAGAGAAGTCAGTTAATGCAGGAAGGTACTGCTGGTTACCTTAGTCAGAATTCTGAAAAGAAGCAGTTGAATTGCTTCAATTTCTGTTTTTAAAGGAACGACTTATGGATGATGGGATTGATGAAGACAACGGAGAAGATGCAGGTGAAGATGGCAATACAGAGCAGCAGCCTGGATTCATGGCTTCTGCTTGGTCCTTTATCACAACCTTCTTCACATCACTGATCCCTGAAGGGCCTCCACAGGTTGGCAATTAAAGTGGAAAAGGAACTGTGTCAGGCAGCCTCAGTAGCCATACGTAGAAGTGAGCAGATTCTAGAGTATTCTAAATTTCTGCAATTTCTGAAAATTTATGTTATCTTTTTGATCATGGTGTACAAAAATGTGTATTTTTTTTTTCTTTTGGCTTTCTCATGCATTGAATATTTTAAGCACAAGTGGACTACTAAATGCTTTCTTTAAGATTCTTCTTTTTCTGAAGAATAAAATGTAAAGATATTGGTCTTCCATGTTTTGTTTTAATTTCAAATATGTGTTATACTGAGGCAAAGAGCTTGTATGTAATCTGCAACATTACCTCTTTAAAGAGCTGTTAAAAATACGAATTTTGGCAGACCTTTCCAAATGCTCTCTCTTTATCTAAATAACGTATCTTGTGTTTGATGCAGGGTATGAATTCTCACATGGGATTTGGAACTTAGATAATTCCTGAGAGAATGCAGTTAACACTAGGTTTACTTGTTGATGGCATGTTGTCTTCATGTCAGAAAATAGCGTCTTCATTGAAAAAGCTGAGAGCTTTTTCTTGAGACTTTGCTGACATTCATTAAAATTGGAGGTATTTGACAGCTCTTCGAAGACAATTGGCAATGATGGAATAAACCTTATATGTTTGATACATACAGTACTTTTTAAGAATATAGCTGCACTGGGGCAAAACATGTACATTAGGTTTTTTAATAAAAACTGTTATGGTAACTCTTTTGGATGTTTATATATATATTTGAATGCAAATGACTAAATTGTGCCTCCTTAAGGATGAGGATATGATTAATTTGAGAGTGTAATAAAATTGTCATGGTGGCATTACTGACATTGACCAAAGTGATGTGTTTGTAGCAGCATCTATACAGTTATGAGTGTGATCTCAACAACAGATTATCTGTATTCTTTAATTTCATTAACCCAATTAAAACTAAGAAAAAGATGATGGTACGTAAGAGAGTAGCAGAGTGCTATGTCAGGTTTTTGGTTCCTTTCCTTAATCACAGTCAAGAAGGTACATTGGTTTTGTTCTGAATTCTTAAGTTATTGTGTGCTCTCTAACTTAAAAATGTCTGCAAAAATTCTGTTACACTACTACCAAATGAAAGCCTATTTGACTACCAAGAACAGGGCAAAGCTCTTGAATGTTCTAAATTAGTGATAATTAGGGATTTATTTTTCACTTGCTTATGTTAAAGTGCTATGCAGCAAAGTTTTAAACCCAAAGAAAACCTTTTAAGTTTTTACAAGTTTGTCAGAGGAGAAATAGAAATGTAAGTCTTAAAAGCATCAATTATGTTATTTGTCGTATAGGTATCAATAATGAGTAAGTTTTTAATGATGATGTTTTCTTCCTGTTTTTACTATGGAAAGCTGCTTTCAGTTTAGGTTCTTTACTACATACACTTAAAATGTGTAGACCTTGTCCATGAAATGTTACCGTTTTAGTTTGGGCTAATGGATCTAGCCTGACTAATATTTTAAGAGGTGCTACAAAAACTTATATTTTTAAACGAGCATCACAAGTGTCAGTCCTGGATGTCATAGGCCTTATTTCTGGAATACATTGAAGAAATATAATTGGTTTGACCTTTGTGTTCTCCCTCTCACTTGTACCAAAATTTTTCTTTCTATTATTTTCCTTCTTGTCCTTGTGTTAGCATGCCTGTAAGCTGTGCAGTTATGAGCTGCCAGTATCCAGCTATCAACAGCCATTCGTTGCTTCTTGCTGCCGTTACTCAGGTTGTTTTTTTTCCCATGCTGTAGGACGCAGTTGGTGACAGCTGTCTGCTGTTAGGAGACTAGATTAAAAAAAGCTGCTCTTATTTATGCTCTTAGCCCTGATTTGGTTAAAAGGTGTAGAATTGCCACTGCTGGTTTGTATTCAGACAAGGATAAATTTGACAGGTTTCACTAGGTTGAAATAGTGAAATGGGAAATTCTGGTTGTATGGATGTTGAGGGATATGTTCTGAGGGCTTTAACCAGAACACAGCTGGAGTGATGCGTCACAGAGGCTGCATTTCCATGAGATCATCTTAAGGTCATCGAATCTCCCAGCTTCCACAACTTACCAAGGTACAAGCAAGGAAAAACGAAAATACGGTTACTGAGGAAAGTGAGTGAGAAATAAGAATGAGATACGAAGTGTTACCAAAGAGTTGGAGGCAGAGGAAAGCTACTGGCAGAAGCAAAAATAAAGTTATCAGGAGTAAATAAAAAGCAAGCATTGAAAAGCAGATTGAGGTAAGAAAGATGCACTTTTTAGAAAAAGAAAGAACTTGTTGAAAGTTAGTCAGATGAGGTCTTTGTTGCATGTGATTTGGATAAAGAATTGAACAGCATATGAAGTATAGCAGGTGATGATGGGAGAGAAATCAAAACCAAAGAAATCAAAGGAAAATAGTTGCTTTTTCTTAGTATATCCTTGTAGAAACTGTTCAATAGCATAAATTAAAATACATTTTTATTTATAGTGTATTATAGATATTATATATTACATGGTTCTAGGTAAAGCCACATGCAGAACTTTAAATCTTGTAGCATGAAATGTAACAAAAGGCATGAGGATTAAAGCACCATAGGACATGCCCAAATTGACCTGTACATCACCCACTTACACAACTTTGAATGTAGGAAAAGTGATTAAATTAATTCTTTACCTTTCAGGAAGACATGAAATGACAGATGCATTTATATTATTCTAAATAGATTAACAGCAAGTCTGTGGCAGCATGTGCAATACCTTCATAGTGTGATAATGTAAGAGCCACTGATATTTAAATAGACACAAGTGAAGCATATTCTGTCCATAATACTTCTGTGAAGACACAGATCAAATCAGCAGTGCTGCTGAAGCAGGTAAAAGAGCAACACACAGCTACTCCACATGATTTCTTAATATTGTGCTTTGCAAAAACAGTTTGCGACTGCTGTGTGTCCATACGTGCACATGCATGGACTTCAAAAGCCCAGCTTACATTTAAGTTTAGTAGTGCCACTGTTTGCTTAGCTTAGCAAGTCGTTCAGATTTCACCCCAGATGGCAACTATGTACCATGCAGCTGCTTATTCCCTTCCCTCTTTCTCCCCATCCTCATGGAATGGAGAGGAGAATCGGGGAAAAAAAAAGCAAAACTCATGAAGTGAGATACGAACACTCTAATAATTGAGATAAATTGAAATACAGTGTTAATGCTAATAATTGTAGTAAAAACAGTGCAGAGAAAACCCAAGAAAAATGAGGCACAATACAGTTGCTCACCATCTGATGAATGACCAGCCCATCTCTGAGCTGCCCCTGGTACCATTTGAGATAGCTTCCCCCAGTTTATATCCTGAGCATGACTCTCTATGCTTGAAATATCCCTTTGGCCAATTTGGGTCAGCTGTCTTGGCCATATTCCCTCACAGCCTCTTGTGTGCCTCCTCTTGGCAGAGCATGGGAAATGGAAGAGACCTTGATTTATGGTGAGCACTGCTCAGCAACAACAGCAACATCAGTGTGTTATCAGCATTGTTCTCACACTCAGTCCAAAGCACAGCACTTCTTAGCACTGGCTACTAAAAAGAAAATTAATTCTATCCCAGCTGAAACTAGGACACAAGTGTAACAAAGTCAAACTGGAGAATTCTTGGGTACAAAATAATGGACAAAGGGATCTTTTTTCTCCTGTTGTGAGCTTGCCATCTCTTGCTCATTGCTGCTGTTTGGTTGGAAGAACTTGAGAGGCAGAATTGGCTTTCCACTTGTTCCTTATTACCCTTAAATTCAGGTCACTTATAGGGAAGTTTCCACCTGATATTCCAGGCAAAGTTTGTTTCAGTCTAAGACAACACTATCTTCTTACTATTGCTGCAGCAGAAGGAAGAAGCCCGAACCATTGTCAGTGATATCTGTAATCTTAATAGCTGATGCAAAATGACTGACACTTCCATCAGATGGTGTTATTAGTCATGTTTCTGTTGCTTGTTTCCTGTATGTACTGAAAGTTTTCTAGTGTAATTCATATTTAGCAGCCTTTGCTGTTGATAGGAGGCAGTTCAGCATTTATTGCAGTAAGTGTGAACTCTGACCTGTTTTTGGATATATTTAAATAGGCTGTAGTGGACCCAACTGCAGCCCAGCTGGGTGTGCCCTTATTAGTTATGTTGGGGGGGTGCCTTTACTGTGGTGCCAGCCTGGGTGGGAAGGGAAAGCTTTGATGCTGCTGGCATTCAAGTTAAGAGGGTTAATGCCAGCGTGGCTATTCCTGTGGGTGAGGTACTCTTCTTTCGGATTCCAGTGTTAGTATAGGTGGGATGATGCAAACTGGAAATGAGTTACTTCATCACTCACAGTCTTTGTTTCAAAGCTGCTGCTTGTCCAACTAACAAGATAATACAATGTAATATATAGGTTTCATCATGATTCACACTTCTAAAAGAAGAGCATTTGGCCATTCTGTGTGGTGGTAGCTCTGCAAGAATGCTAGATCTGGAGTACCTGTTCAGCTGCAGCTTCATTCTCGTCTGCATTTATTCACTTGTAACTGTTTCTGCAAGCTCTTCCTTTTGAAGGAAGCCAGGTGGTTGATGTGAACGCTTAACAGTTTCGACTTATTTATAGGACAATCAACCCAGTGGCACTGATTGGATAGGAGGGAAGCACATACTGGACCTGAAGGAACTGTCCGTAAAGAGGGCAGGACTGCCTAACTTCTTTTGCATTTGAAGAGGCAAGCAGTGTGGAGAATTCCCATGGAGCAGCATTTCCACTTTATCAAGACAATTTTTCACCTCTTTATCAGGATTAGTTTGTGCTTGTTCTAGACTTTGTTTGAACAACATGGGGAAATGTTGCTGTATAACAAAAAATACTTATACATTTTTCCTTAAATGTGTGTCACTGATATTGGTGGATGAGTCTTGCATAGTTTTAGCTGTCCTAGGAATAAACTGCAAAATTACTAGTAATTTTTGGAGTAGGAAGGTTGTACCAGGGCACCTGCAACTGGAGCTTGCTCACACAGTGGTGAGGTGGTTTTAAGCAGGGGAAAACTTATAGAAAGACTGCTGACATTTTTCCCCTAGCTTTGCAAAAATCTAGAGAGGGAGAAGCTAGGTGTGGGAAGTTCATGAGACAAATGTAAATTAGGTTGTGGATATGTTCTGTTTTAAAAAATGAGGGTCTTTTTTGTGTACGTGCACACATATTTTCTTTCTGGCTTTAGAAAGAGTGCTGACCTTAACTGCTGGTTGGAAAGGAAAGCCAAAACCTGGTCGTTGTGTAAAAGTTATCGTATTTGGGTGGCTTTCTTGGAGTGTTTTCTTTAGTAACTGGGTGTAAGGTCAAACCGTAGCCATGAAATAACCGCAGCAACATGAAAATACGCTGCTGAAAAAATAAATGAGCCGCTTGTCTAGCCAGTGAGCCACTTGACGCTCTAATTTGTCAGCCAGAGATAATTAAGGAAATGAGTAATCGACAAAATAACAGCGCGTCATTCGTGACGGGGTAATCGGGGCTGCTGAGGGCAGGGCCGGAGCCCGGGCGGGGCGGCGACCGCGCTGCTCNTTCCCCCAGTTTATATCCTGAGCATGACTCTCTATGCTTGAAATATCCCTTTGGCCAATTTGGGTCAGCTGTCTTGGCCATATTCCCTCACAGCCTCTTGTGTGCCTCCTCTTGGCAGAGCATGGGAAATGGAAGAGACCTTGATTTATGGTGAGCACTGCTCAGCAACAACAGCAACATCAGTGTGTTATCAGCATTGTTCTCACACTCAGTCCAAAGCACAGCACTTCTTAGCACTGGCTACTAAAAAGAAAATTAATTCTATCCCAGCTGAAACTAGGACACAAGTGTAACAAAGTCAAACTGGAGAATTCTTGGGTACAAAATAATGGACAAAGGGATCTTTTTTCTCCTGTTGTGAGCTTGCCATCTCTTGCTCATTGCTGCTGTTTGGTTGGAAGAACTTGAGAGGCAGAATTGGCTTTCCACTTGTTCCTTATTACCCTTAAATTCAGGTCACTTATAGGGAAGTTTCCACCTGATATTCCAGGCAAAGTTTGTTTCAGTCTAAGACAACACTATCTTCTTACTATTGCTGCAGCAGAAGGAAGAAGCCCGAACCATTGTCAGTGATATCTGTAATCTTAATAGCTGATGCAAAATGACTGACACTTCCATCAGATGGTGTTATTAGTCATGTTTCTGTTGCTTGTTTCCTGTATGTACTGAAAGTTTTCTAGTGTAATTCATATTTAGCAGCCTTTGCTGTTGATAGGAGGCAGTTCAGCATTTATTGCAGTAAGTGTGAACTCTGACCTGTTTTTGGATATATTTAAATAGGCTGTAGTGGACCCAACTGCAGCCCAGCTGGGTGTGCCCTTATTAGTTATGTTGGGGGGGTGCCTTTACTGTGGTGCCAGCCTGGGTGGGAAGGGAAAGCTTTGATGCTGCTGGCATTCAAGTTAAGAGGGTTAATGCCAGCGTGGCTATTCCTGTGGGTGAGGTACTCTTCTTTCGGATTCCAGTGTTAGTATAGGTGGGATGATGCAAACTGGAAATGAGTTACTTCATCACTCACAGTCTTTGTTTCAAAGCTGCTGCTTGTCCAACTAACAAGATAATACAATGTAATATATAGGTTTCATCATGATTCACACTTCTAAAAGAAGAGCATTTGGCCATTCTGTGTGGTGGTAGCTCTGCAAGAATGCTAGATCTGGAGTACCTGTTCAGCTGCAGCTTCATTCTCGTCTGCATTTATTCACTTGTAACTGTTTCTGCAAGCTCTTCCTTTTGAAGGAAGCCAGGTGGTTGATGTGAACGCTTAACAGTTTCGACTTATTTATAGGACAATCAACCCAGTGGCACTGATTGGATAGGAGGGAAGCACATACTGGACCTGAAGGAACTGTCCGTAAAGAGGGCAGGACTGCCTAACTTCTTTTGCATTTGAAGAGGCAAGCAGTGTGGAGAATTCCCATGGAGCAGCATTTCCACTTTATCAAGACAATTTTTCACCTCTTTATCAGGATTAGTTTGTGCTTGTTCTAGACTTTGTTTGAACAACATGGGGAAATGTTGCTGTATAACAAAAAATACTTATACATTTTTCCTTAAATGTGTGTCACTGATATTGGTGGATGAGTCTTGCATAGTTTTAGCTGTCCTAGGAATAAACTGCAAAATTACT